>PVKE010001373.1:57826-80613 GCA_004027555.1 Craseonycteris thonglongyai
AAAAAAAAAAAAAAAAAAAAAAGCTGGTAGAGACAATGGTATTAAAAGCTTTAAAGGGAGGGTCTGTATAGAAGCATAGATTATATGTAAAGAATTAAGCATACATTTGCTTCCATATCCAGAGTACACTGAACACTTAGGTCTCCTAGAAAGTATCCCTATAATAGGGGAGAATATTTCAAGTTTAGCAGAGAAATCTTCTTAAAACCACTATAATCCTTTGTTCTAACTCTAAATTCACCAAAGTGATACATTGATTTTAATTCTGTTTCCCCTATGTGACTTACCTAAGAGTGCAAATATTTACTCATGCTTAGTAGAAGTTCAGGTTCACCTGAAAATTATATTTCTCATGACAAATCTATAAATTGACAATCTTGTGAGCTTTGGTTAGCAAGATTTTCTTAGGTCCTGGTTATCCCTGAGTGAAGGTAAGGTTGCATTTCTGTGCGTGTGGATGCTCAGACCCTGGAATGCAGCACCTCGGGTTCATGCCCTGCACGGAGAAGTTTTGTGCCTGAATATGTAAGGTGCCACTCCTGGATGATGGATTCCACTACCTCACTTTCTTCCAAGTGCTCCAGTCTCTACCGCTTATATTTCAGAAGTTTCCTCTGTATTTCCAGTCTTTTATAATCTTCTCTAGCATTTGCCTATTGGAAATTCTTCTAAGATATCAGAGTTCAAAAAGCGGACAAGCTAGGCAAGATAATTGGCTGGTATGCTGTAAATATTTCCCTAAATGAATCTTCTCTATTATCTGAGTTGTAAAGCTTGAGGTCATTCTTATCTTTTATTCTCCAAAGGAGTTTTTCCTTCTTTCTAGTTTTAAGAAACTGGTAAGTAGTTATGTGGGTATACTGTCTTTTAAATGCCAAATCTGGAAAATAGGTACTCTATAAACTCTCAATCTGTAAGCAAAAGTCTATTTTCCTCTGTAATAATTTATTCAATTTTCCTTTCTTAAGGCTATTTGACTCCGTCTTATTTAGAGGGAGTTGCAAGAGCAAAAAAACTAGGTCTATAGGATTTGTTATAACCTATTTGTCTATTCAATCTGTATTTTAATCTGGATCTTTCCATTTAACCTTAATTTTATTAACCATCCCATTATTTTGATGTCATTTTTTTTTTCCTTAAGGGATGTTGTAAATTTCTTTATACTTTTTATCACAGTGCTTCAGGGTGTTTACCATTATTATTATTATTATTATTATTATTATTAAATTCTAACCAGTTCCTTTTAATAGTCTTTGTCTTTTATTCTTTTCATTGTCAATTATTGACAGTTCCATTCTTTCCACAGTTTGGGTTTTTTTCCCATTTCCTCTAATCCCATTGTTTTCTCTGGGTTTGTGCACAGCTTTCTCTTGGTTGGTGTTGCAGAATTTCTAAAATCAAGTCTGAGATGCTATCTTTATTTATCGCAATTGAAGTGGTCTTCTTAAATATTTTTTATTTCAGATGTTTGTTATTTTGGTGGGTCTATTTTTACTCTGCTATATTCCCAGTAATTATTCTGTTGTGTTAGCTCCACAAAGACTTTTGTTTCTGTGTAATAACAGTCTCTATTTTTAATTTAAATTATTCCATCACTCTTTATGAGGTATTGATGATGGTGAGAGATTCAAATATGATGTCTCATATTCCCCTCTGATGCCTAACCCAGACACAACCATCATCCACTATAATTTCATAAATAATCTGGTTAGCATTTAACTATATATTTGAATTTAATTGACAGTCTTGTGAGTAACTAAAGATGGAACTCTTAGGAGTATGGGTTGTAGGGAAAATAGTAGAATAATGCTGAGATAGAAGGAGGATGAAGTGAAATAAGAATAAGGGAGGAAAATAATCTTAGGTTGAAACTTCACATAATTGCACAAAGGCAGTGTAAAGAAATAAGAATAAACAGTTCTCATCTACTTAATTTTAGGAAAAAACTGACCGATCCCCACAAATCCATGTTTTTGTTTTCACAACAAAGGAAATAAAAAAGCAATAGGAGAGCAATGCCCCTGTCACTCAAAACCATACTCTAATTACCTGCGGATGTTTAATTTTCAACATCTCTCAAGTCTGATGAATGGACCTCTTTCTTTAGAGCCAGATCTTATTTTACATTAGTGGCTCATCATCTGGTTCTTGTACAGGTGGGCATAATAGACACCTACAGAGCACAAAACAAATATAATTCTTAAAATTTTGGTAAGTGCTTCTAATTACTGAAGTAAACAGTACTAATTGTTGGTGTAATGCTAACCTGCTTATTTACTGGGATTACTGAGAGGATGAATCATGAAAAGAAGCATGAATCATGAAAAGAAAAAATCTTCAGTATGAAAATTTTTTGATGGGGTAATAGATGTAATTTGAGAAACTATTATTAATATTATCTTTTCTATTCCTTCAAGAAAACCAACCTGGTTGTTAAAAGGGCTTACATTTCATTATTTGCAGATGATAATAATATAAAAAAGAATCCCATTAAAAGAACGAAAAATACTTATTAATAAACATATACAATCTATATTACGAAAATATGAATGATACAAAATATGTGAATAACTGAAGATATCTATCTCTTTCTTAATTGTGAAAACTCAATATAAATATGGCAATTTTCCTTAAGTTTAAAAACTAAAAAAAATTAAAAAAAATGATTGCAGCATATAACAATAGAATAAATGAACAAATTATTGAGAAAAAACAAAAATAATTTAATGCAGACACAATAAAAAATACTGACAGAGTTTGGCTTTTTCTGGAGGGAGGACAATGATTAGAGAAGCTAATTTTATTTCAATAGGAAAGATGAAAACTTTCCCAAAATGAGAAACTTGTGTTACTACCACATGGACTGACAGATAGATTAAAAGGACAGAACAGAGACATGGTAATTAGTCATAGCTGCTGTTTGCTAAATAATTTCAGCTTTCTATCTTCTAGGTGCATGTATGACTGAACTTTCTGGGCCCCCCCAATAGCAGGTGGAGCTATGTGATTAATACTTGTCAGTGAGTTGTAAAGGGATTGACATATGTTACTTCAAGGTTCACATCTGATTGATGATGCAAAACTCTCTAGGGCCCTCTTTCCCTTATCCAGGACAACTGGCAATGTTCAAGATGACATCTCCATTAGCCTAAATTTTTAAGTGAGGGAACATGAAGTGGAGCCCCCAGCTAACCTCTGATGGATGTGTACCAAAGGAAAAATTTTTTGTTGTTATAAGCCACTCAGACTTTGAGGTTATTTGTTACTATGGAATAACCTATCCTATCCTAGTGGATACAAGAAAGTTGAAGAGTCCAAAATCATACAGGAATCTAATAGGTCACAAAGTTGATATTATCCACTAGTGGGAGAAAGCAGTCACAAGTTATTGAAACTGTCAATTAGTAAAATTGTTAGCCCCCATGAGAGCAACTTAGCCAAATTATATATGAACTTACAATTGACTCAGCAAGCCCACAAGTAGGAATTTATCTTTCAAATGTGCTTGCATGTATACTCAAAGACAAATATGTATCAGGGTCTTCTTTGTAGCCTTGCTTATAATAGCAAAATGTTGGGAACAACATAAACAATGTAACTGGTTAAATTATAGTATATACCCAAAATCAAATATTTTGCAGTTGTTAAAAAAAATGTTGTAGATCTATATATGTGCTGATTTGGCAGTTTCCATGACAATACTGATAAGTAAACAAAACAAAATCAATGCACAGAACTGTACATGTAGCACATTATCATTAATGTAACAGGAATTAAGAGAGAATCTAGCTTTGTATATGCCTAAAAGTCTCTGTATGGATACACAAAAAACTAGTACCAGTGATTGCTTCTGACAGGGCTGGGAGAAAAATGATTTCACTAAATACTTGTTTATAAAACCTTTGATATTTTATAGCATGTACACTATTACTTAGTAAAGAGAATAAAAAAAATTAATTGTAAATGAAAATAGAAAAAAGGTTCCCTGCAGTATTTGTATAGATTTGTGAGGATTTTTCAAATTTGATTCTTATATAAAAGACTTGGTTCAAAACCCTTACCTATTCTGGGTAGATCTGGTGAGGAAAATTTTCCATAAGCATTACTAGATATTTCATAAATATCCTGTAGCTATCTGTCTTAAATCAACATTTACTGAGATAAGGTAATTATCTAATAATTTTATTATTTTTTAATTGTTTTTTGACAGAGAGGCAGACAGAAGGGGAAGGGCCCAGAGCAGTCTCCATAGCTGACAGCATTAGTTTTCCACTTAGTTTCACTCCGCAGGTGGGGGTGGGGCTGAGCAAGGCAGGAACTGGGCCGGGAGCCTCCCACATAGGTCCCAGCAAGAACTGGACTGGGGGCACACCCCAGTTCAGCATATGGGTCTGCCTAGGGCAGGGCTGGGATTCGATCCTTGGGCTCCCGGGCTACAAAGTGAGTGTTTAACTTGCTGAACCATCCCAGCTTCCCCTATTTATTTGATTTTAATTCCCTCTTTACAGTTATATATAAATTATTTCTTCTGAGTTGACTAATATCTCTAGGACAATGTTAAAAGTGTTAATGGACATTCTTGTTTTATCCTTATCTATGGAGATTGCTGTTTCATCAATAAATAGGATGTGCACTGTTACTCTCTCTCCCTCTTTCACCACATTAAGGAAGTTTCCTTCTATTCCTAATAAACTACTTTTACTGAATTGGAAAATGTGTTCTGTGAGGATAACAGAGATTTTACTCATTCATTTTACCAACTCAGTAACAGTTAGTCTTTTTAATATTTCTCTTATTCAAAGGTAAGCACTTGAGTACTGCTGATGAGCAGCTTTGACTTTACTAGAAAATCTATTTCTTTGACCTCTTTGGATCTTGGCTTTAAACTGGGATTTTGGAAAAAGAACATGACTGATCTATGTGAGAATGTTTTAGTGAAGATGCTACAGCAATAGACAGAAACACAGCAAGAAAAATAATTACCGGTAAGATCTAGCTGAAGCCACACAGCAGCCTTTTACCAGGCGCTGAAATCAGAACACTTAACCATTTGAAATATGAACTTAGAATCAACTTTCTATCCCTCAGGTGTAAAACTTTCTGATAATTAAGTTCGTGAATGCATCCTAGAAAAAGTGCTATATATACCTCATTGCTGAGTATCACTATGGTCATCTTCGAGTACTCTCCTTGGGAAACTATGCACTGACGCCAGTCCCTAGTCCACCCTTCAAAGCAATTTTGGAACTCTTTCTCTGGAATGGCCATCAGAGCTGTCGTCGTATTACCCTTGATATCCTGAATGTCATCAAAATGTCTTCCTTTCAATATTTCCTTTATCTTTGGGTAAAGAACAAAGTCACTGGGGGCCAGACTAGGTGAGTAGAAGGGTGTTCCAATAGTTATTTGTTTACTAGCTAAAAATTCACTCAGATAGCGTCGTGATGCAAGTGCCATGGGTGGGCTGTTGGTGAAAAGTTCAGGTCGTATTCGTTTAACTTTTTTCATGCAGCCTTTTCAGCACTTCCAAATAGTCATCTTGGTTGATTGTTTGTCCAGTTGGTACAAATTCATAATGAAAAATCCCTCTGATATTAAAAAAAGGTTAGCAACATTGTTTTGACTCTTGATTTGGACAGATGGAACTTCAGTGCACTTGGATGCTTTGTTTCCAGGTTGTATTGGTACACCATGTTTCATCACCAGTGATAACACGGTCTAAAACATCATCTTGCTTCTCCAAAAGGTCTTGGCGAACTTTGACTCTCCTTTGTTTTTGTTCATTGGTGAGCTCCTTCGGGACCATTTTTGTACACACCTTTCTCATTCCAAGATTTTCAGTGAAGGTTTTCCTAACTGTTCCTCTATCAATGTTTACTTGGTCTGCTCTGCTTCTCAGTCAGTCAATGATTCTGATGTGCAATTTGACAAATTTTTGCAATGTTTTCATCAGTTTGGCTTTGTTTTCATCAGTTGGCAATGTTTTCATCTAGCTGGCCTGATTCTTCATCAGTGATGCTTTCTTCTCCCTCAGAAAAACATTAAATACATTTGTATACTGCTGTTTTCTTCATGGCATTATTCCCATCAACTTGGACTAATATGTCCCTGTATCACTTCCACTCCCACCAAGTTTAATAAGAAATTTAACATTTTTTGTTGCTCTAACTCAAGCTCCTACATTCTCACGAGGGCACACAAAAACCCACAATGACAATAATGAATGCCACTCAACAAGATACCACCATATGTTGACACAAACACAGCTGTGAGACACTGATATACCAAGATTATGAAACCTTACCAAGTTGTTTGTACAGTGCTACCAAAGTAAGCACATGGTAGCAAGTTCGTGAACTTAATTGTCAGACCTCGTATGGGCCCCCTTTTCTAAACTGTAGCAAAAAAGTTGCTGAGCTATGTGTGACTCTAATTCAAACCCTGAACCCTTGAGATGGTGCACAGTCTAGACCCTGTTCAAGTTACACTGCAAGAACTGGCAAGAGGGTGGGGGTGGGGGTTATAGGGAGGGGGAATCAAATACATAGTGATAGAAAGTGAGTTGATTCTGGGTGGTGAGCACATAATGCAATGTATAGACAATGTAATGTAGAATTGTACACCCGGAAACAATGTAATTCATATCAATCAATGTCACCCCAATAAATTTAACAATTAAAAAAAAAAAAAAGAATTGGCAAGTAGATTCTTTACACACCTTGACAGGTTACCTCCCATTCTTGAGGGTTCTGGGTTGAGCACATCAGTTCCCCAACTTTACTGGTGAATTCTCAATTACCACAAAAAGTACTAGATTTTCAAATTTCTACAGGAGCTTAGAATCCCTTAAGGGGGAAGATTAGAAGGCGTAAACTATACATCCTAAAACTGAAATGAGTAAGTTTAGTAAATCCCAAGCACCTTTAGAGTGGTAAAATGAGAATAAGCTAACAAGTGAAAAATATAGCCTTGAAAAGGAGAGAAAACAATGTCCCTGTGGCTTAGAAATTCATCATCCAGGAAATGAGGGTAACTCAGAGGGCTCCACAGGAGATGATGACATAGCAGAGGCATTAACTGTAGGCTTGAGCTTAGCCACTCCTCCAACTAGACTGTAGGCAACTTTCAATTTCCTCATGTGTAAAATGAGGATAGTTACAACATCTGTCTGTGGGGGATGTGCCTAAGTGTTCATCATCATCAAGATCTTTTGGTTCTTTGGCATGAGGCTGGCACTGAGGTTAGTGTTTGAATTATCGTGAGTGAGGGATAATCTGAGCCAGGGACACATCTCCCTGGGACCCTCTGGTTCAGATCCAAATCTTTTGAGCCCAGGCCACACACAAGTGGACCTCTTTTTGAAGTGGCTCAGACAGAGAAGGGACTTTTGGGAAACAGGCATTAGTTTAGCTACATTTGTTCAACAATTTCAAGATGGCTAATCTGTGTAAATCAGAAGCCTTACCATTTGCAGAAGGAGAATTCTATGGCCATAAAACAATACCTAAAATATTAATGGTTAATTCAGCAAAACTTAAGTTATGAATCTAGCAAAGCGTGCAAGTTGCCTGGTAGTTTTACACTAGTGAAAATTAAGTTAAGTTTCTAAATATTATAGTCCTAAGCATGGCCTCAAAGTTTCTCTTTTGTTTATTGGGATTACTTTGTTCTTTTAAGAAAGGTGGAAAGACTTCATCCTTAAGATGATTTTGGGCAGACAATGGAACAGCTGAGACAGTGACAGATGAAATATGTTATTTCATTATTCTGGAGGATGTCTGATTCAGCTAATCATGTATTTTCAAAAATTCTGAAAAGTCACAACATTCCAGAAAAGTGAATAATTTTCCTTTCAATGGGCTTTTTTAGAATTAAGACTTGCCATATCATTAGCTCTGGAAGCTCTTTCCCATATAAAAATATTTTACAGGCCATCTACTAATCTTCATCATACAAAGCACTATTATTTTTATTTTATAGATGGATATATTAAAGACAATACAAGATGATGATTTTTCTCTCTTTCAAGATCTGGAATCAAACATGGGTGGTTAGGTCAGATGAAGCCTTACAAGGTTTATGTTCCCAGTATGGTCACTATACATCTAGGGCTGGGTCTATTTTCTGCTTGATCACTTCCCCCAGGGGCTACTGAGCTCAGTGGGAAAAATTCATACTAACTACTCAAAAGAGGTTGGGTCTCATAAATCATAGTATCAGCTCATAAATTCAAACTAAGAAATATATCTAGTATTCTCTCTTGAAAGATCCCCTGCATTAACCTTATTATAGAAAAGAGAATGACATATTCTTTTAAAGATTTATTTTTATTATTTTTGACGCAGAGACAGAGAGAGACATAGAGAAGGGGGAGGGCCCAGAGCAGTCTCCATAGTTGAATGTCATCAGTTTTTGACATGATTTTGTTCCACAAAGGTGGGCGGGGGCCGTGCAGGGTGGGAACTGGGCTGGGGGCCTCCCGCATGGGAGGCATGCCCCCAAGAGTTGGGGGCTTATGGGGGCCTCCCACATGGGAAGCACACCCCAGTTCAACATATGGGTCTGCAGGGGTTGGGGCTAGGATTTGATCCTCGGACCCCAGGGCTGCAACACAAGTGCTTAACCTGCTGGACCATCCCAACATCCCCAAGAATGACATATTCTTAAGTGATGTTTCCATTATGTTGTCAGCTTTTCTCGTCTAAAAGGACATTTCCATTTAGAGAACCAATATCAGCTAGTAGAAACAAAGAACCCTCCTTCTTTAGTGGAAGAGATACAATGGCAAATGCTCCTTGTTTTCCCTTTTATCATTAGCCAGATTACAGCACAGGCTCTCCACACCCCAATATCTTTTCTCCAATTTCTTCCACTGAATTAGAATTTTTAGCAGGGCATATGTCTATACTTCCCAGCTTTCCCTGAAGCTATGAATGGCCATACGTCTCAGTTCTAGCCAATGCAAGGGATGCACATGGAAGTATCCAGGAATCATGATTGACAGAGCACTGAAGGTACCTTCTACCTTCTGCTTCATACCTTTCTTCATACTGTTTCCTGAATTCTGTATGCCACCATCTTGCTCAATAAAAATATGGTTTATACCCAAGAGAGAGGTAGAGTTAAGAGAGAAAAGGAGATAACTGGTAAAAGATCTGTGGTACCATGAAGTGCCATACCAGACCTGTGCCAACTTTTATGTAAGAAATAAATTTTAGGGGAAGCTGGGATGGCTCAGCAGGTTGAGCACTCGCTCTGCAGTCCCGGGGTCTAAGGATGAGACATAGTCCCGGCCCATGTGGACCCATATGCTGAACTGGGGTGTATTTCCCATCCCAGTTCAGTTCTTGCCAGGGACAGCTTCCCATGTGGGAAGCCCCTGGCTCTTGGGCGTGCCTCCCATGCAGGAGGCCCCCTGCCAGTTCTTGCCCAGTGCCCACCTGTGGAATGAAACTATGTTGAAAACTGCTCTGGGGTCTCCCCTTTCTCTCTGTCTCTCTCTATCAAAAAAACAAATAACAACAAAAAACCCCAAGAAAAACAAAACAAACAAATAAAACAACAAAACAATAAAAATAAATCTTAAAACAAAAAAATTTTAATCTTCTTTTAAACTACTTTTGGACTTTCTGTCACTAACAGCTGAATCTATTTATCTAATATAATGATGTTCTAGGTGAACACTATTTTAAATTATTCTGTATTAACAGACAATTTGGAAAATCAGACCATGTATACTACCGTATTTTCCGGCGTATAAGACGACCGGGCGTATAAGACGACCCCCGATTTTCGGTTGACTTTTTTTCGTTTCAAAAGTCGTCTTATACGCCGGAAAATACGGTAATTCTAGTTCAGAAAAATATGTTTTGGGGTTTTTTTGCTAAGGCAATATATACCATTAGGCTTCTGTCACGACACTACAATAAATAACTAATTAGAACACAGGAAATCCCACATTACAGTGCAACCCTCTCGATGTGATCATGTAGGAAATGGTCTGGGACCACCAGGAATACATTTCCCAATATCTTCACAGAACCATATAGTTAAAGACGGTTGGTGCTAATTAAATATGAGTCTAATTGTCCCACTTTACAGAGGAAGAACCTGAGGCACAGAATCTGAGTTTTTCCAAGTCAAAGGTTGCCCTCCCCCCATATTTTAAACTATAGACACAAATTTGGGAATAAATATGCTCTGAGGATTGTACTTATATATATTTTGTTTCCAACAATTCCTTTATACTAATAATATACAAGGGTTGTCAAAAAACTCCAGCCATACATGTCTCTAATTTTCTTATTACATGGTTGGATACTTTCCAAATAGCCCTTGTATAATCACTGTTTATTCCTAAATAAAATACCTAGCATTTAGCTCATCAGGCTCACACAAAAATAAAAAAATATATAGCATGTAACTATAGGTATTACATAATATGTCTGAGTTACGCAAAACACTCAGTAGGAAAGAGCTACAAAAGGAAAGTAGCAAATAAAAATGACAGTGGTACAACAGTTTTAGTTATAATAGTCCTGTAGGATTACACTATCCATGCTGAAAGATGTACCAACAATCATGACATTATTCATGTACACAAATGATATATTTTCTATATTCTATACTGAAACACCATTTTTTTGGTTTCCAACTACAGTAACTGTTTATAGGGTTTTTCTCATCTTTGTGACTGACAACCAGTCACGGGACACCAACTTTTTTCATAAAAAACAGCATTGCATCATTATTCCTACAGGATAGGTCAGTATGCCACTAAGAATCTTAGTATGACAAAAAGAGAATATGGATAGGCCATGAAAGTATCATAGTAAGTACAAGAAGCCAGTCATGAAGGATCGTGTATTGTATGATTCCATTTATATGAAAGGCCTCGAATAGGCAAATCTATAGAGACAGAGTGGATTAGTGATTGTTTAGAGCAGGGAATGGGCTCAGGACTGGGAAAGAATGGCTAGGGCGGTAGAATTTCTTTTGGGGACAATGACAAAAAAATGTAAAAAAAAGTTGATTGTGGTAATGCATGCATAACTCTGTGAATATACCAAAAGCCATTACACTGTACACTTCAAATGAGTGCACTATATGAGATATAAAGTATGTCTCAATAAAGCTGTTTAAAAATGGAGAGAGGGGAGAGAATTGACTTAAGATAACCATCAAAAATGATTTTATTTATCTCCACCTTTAACTTTTAGAGCAACTGGCATACATACACATCTCAATTGTAAATGAAAAGCAATCATTCATATTTTGCTGCAGTACTCAGAATTTTACTGTA
Organism: Craseonycteris thonglongyai; assembly: GCA_004027555.1. Classification (NCBI taxonomy): domain Eukaryota; kingdom Metazoa; phylum Chordata; class Mammalia; order Chiroptera; family Craseonycteridae; genus Craseonycteris; species Craseonycteris thonglongyai. Next base: position 69,129 of record PVKE010001373.1, read on the forward strand.
ACACTCATTAAAACAAAGATAAATTCAATTTCTTTTATTCTGATTCAAACTATTTTTTATTAAGAACACAATAGTGTAAAATTACCTGGCAGTCTCTCATACAAAATGTATTCAGGGTAACCCCAAACAGCCCTAGTTGATGAAGTAAAGGTCTTCTTTACAGAATTCCTGCTAATAAATGTGAGAGATGACAGAAAAAAAAAAAATCACCACTTTGCCACAATAAATGAAATAAACGATGCTGACATGACCATTAGGGGGGTCTTTTAGCATCACAAGAAGTGGGGTAGCCAGACACAGCAGGTCTCTGGATGTGATACAATATTAAGCATATCCTTAGTATTCTTGCCAAAAAACTTAAATCTGATTAAAAAATATATATTTTTGAAGATTTATTTTATTATCTTGAGAGAAGGGTGGGGGGCAGGTGAGGGCCCAAAGTAGTCTCCATAATTGTACGTCATTAATTTTTGATATAGTTTCATTCCACACAGGTGGATATGGGGTCATGAAGGGCAGGAACTTAACTGGGGGTCTCCTGCATGGGAGGCAAGAACCTTCACCACCATCGGTTACCAGTTGCACCACAGTTCAGCATATGGTTTTGCATGGGCCAGGGCCGAGATTTGATCCCTGGACCTCACAGTTACAAGGCAAGTCCTCAATCTGTTAAGCTATCCTGGCATCCCTAAATCTGATTTTAATCAAGCAGGGGTCCACAAACTACGGCACGCAGGCCACATGTGGCCCGCCGAAAACATTTATCCGGCCCGCTGGGTGTTTTTGCCAACGCTGCCTGTCCTGCTTAGCAGCCGACTCGTCCCGGGCCTGCAGTGTGTATGTGTGGACATGCTGAGGGACAGTGAACTGGCCCCCTGTTTAAAAAGTTTGAGGACGCCTGCCTAGAGCTATTATAATTTCCATTTGTAGGAAATACAGGGAATAGAACAACAAACTTGACACCATGATGAAGCAAACAGACAAATCCCAAATATGAGAAGTTCCACAGGACTGGTGACCTGGTTGTTGCAACTAGTTCATGACATATATAAAAAAAAGGGGGTGGGGGGTGGGGTGGGGCAGAGAAACCTGAATAAAAAGTACAGGTAAATCTATTAAGTAATATTAATCTTGGGTAGAAAATAAAGAGGTCAATGAAAAAAATTAACATGGCAGTTGATTATTTAGAAATTGAGTGAGTTATATGGAAAACATAAATTTTCTCGTATCATATGGACAATGCCAGACTGAATGTTTGTGTACTCCCCTCCCCCCATTCATATATTGAAACCTAAATCCCAATATGATGGTATATGGAGGTGGCTGGATCACAAGCATGGAGAGCCCTAATGAATGGGATTAATGCCTTTATAAAGAGCCTCCAGATAGCTTCCCCTATCACTTCTACCATGTGAGGACACAGCAAAAAGTACTGTCTATGTACCAGGAAGTGGGCCCTCACCAGACATGGAATCAGATAGGGCCCTGATCTTGGATTTCCTAGACTCCAGAACTGTGAGAAATTTTTGTTGCTTATAAGACACCCAGGCTATAGTATTTTGTTATAGCAGCCCAATCAGACTAAAACAGTTAGAAAGCTATATAATATATTGTTTTATTCCTGAAGTATATTTCACTGAAAACCACAGTAGAGAGAATGAGCAGTTTTACAGAATATATTAAAAAACAAACAAACAAAAACTTTAAGGACTGCAGCTGCCCATTTTCTCCCTTTAGAACTGTGTCACAATTTTATATAATTCTGGGGTTCTAAATGGATGGTAGTAGTGAATTGCAATACAGAAAAGTGAAATATAGAAAACAGAAGTCATAGCTGCATTTTTAACTAAATGCAGTCTTTTTGTATAATCATTTGATCAGTTTTCTAAGAACCCAGGACCTACTTCACATCTCTCCTGATACAGTATTTTAACTTTCAGTATGCAACATTTATAACATATTCCACAGATAGTGCTGACTACAGCTCTCTGGAGCTCCATTTTCAAATTATCTTCCAAGTAGTTCCCAGTAAACTGAACAGAAAATCAATAATCTTCCAGAAACATCTTTAAAGCATAAAACATTTTAGTTTTAATAGAGCAGTGGTTCTTAACGTTTTTAGGATATGGACCCCTTTGAAAATCTTTCTACAGAAAAACATCTACATATTTTTAAAAGGGTTTTATCATAGCTCTGAAGGCACCTATTAGAAGCTACTGTAATACAGTGTTTTCACAGTAAAGCAATTCTAACCACAGTACAAATTCATCAACTCAACACTACAGGCTTCCCATAAATTGGCTCAGACTTTTCAACCCCATTCTCTACTATTTCTTTAGGTATCACACTAAAGTCAAATGCATTAGTTATGGTTCCTTGAAGATGATTCCCTATCTTTGCAACTCCCACTATCTGTGTACTGCAGGTTACCCTAACCATCTGATAAAAGTCTATCTATCCTTCATGATCTGCCACAAGCAATATAACCTCCATGAAGCCTTCCTCTGAACTTCAGTCCTTCTATACTTCCAATAACTTTCCCTATTTTGTATCACAGTCTACCAAATATTTCTCTAATCTGGGATCTGTGTGATATAGGAGTCAAAATGAAAATCATCACCAAGGAAGTTGAATGGTAGCCCCCCAAAAGATAGGTCCATGTCTGAACCCCGTAAATGTGACCTTATTTGGAAAAATAAGGTCTTTGCAGAAGTTAAGAATCTGGAGATGAGATCATTTTGGGTTATCCAGGTGGACCCTAAATCCAATGACAATGTCTTTACTAAAGAGAAAGAGGAGAGGGCCATGTGAAGACAGGAGCAGGGACTGGAGTAGTGTAGTCACATGCCAAGGAATGTGTGAAACCACCAAAATCTGCAAGAAGGATTCTCTCCTAGTGCCTTGGAGGGAGTACAGCAACCCTGCTGACACTCTCATTTCAGACTTTTGGCTCCAAAACTATGAGAGAATACAGTTCTGTTGTTTCAGGTCATCAATTTTGTGGTAATTTCTTATGGCAACCTTAGGAAATTATACAGTTCTTTTGTCCCATTCTAATAAGTCATTTTTATTTACTTCAATTTTATTTATTACAGTTTTGTAATTATTATTTCAAGAGCATCAGAATATAGATGCTCCCTTCATTTCTCCTTATTCTCTAGCTATTTTCTGCAAGGTCTCTGAATTTCCTTTATTAATAGTCTTCCAAAAGAGCCAGTGCAGGATAGTATCTGAATAGTAAAGAGCTATATTCTTGTGAAAGTTGACATCAACTATACCATGTGGTGGGTTGGAAGATGAAGACTTGGGTTTTAAACCTGGCCCCTGACCTTGTGGAACCTGAACTTCTTTGAACATTCTGTTTTATCATCCATAAACAACCCTTTGAGAGTTGCTATAAGGAGTAAATAAGCAAGGTATTTAAAGATACTGGCATAAAAGGTTTTTAGCATTGGTTAGCTAAGGTGACAGATGATTTTCTAGGTACAAGATTGCCCCTGGCTATTAATGAACTGATCTGTGATTAAAAAAAAAATTTTCTTTCTCACTATCATAAAAATTCCTTCTGCCCGTTTTCAGGGACAATAAGTTTAAGTAAAATCTTTTATTTAATTATAGCTAATCATTAGATTTCCAACATATTTCTGAGGTTGTTTTGCAATTTCTTTTGCACTAAAGGAAAAGAATGAAAGCCTACACATTTGACATCTCTTCCTATCCATTTCCCATAAACTACATTAGATCATACTTTACTGTTTCATTATCTGCCAAACTTTTTCTTTCAGTCCAAGATGAAGAGCCTATTTGGATATGATACCTAGACTCTATTTCAAATTTACAATATTGCTCATAAATCTCCATGCTCAGAGTTGGGAGAGAACAATAAAGGGATACAGGTAGTTCATAATTTATGATTTGCCTAGATGAACTTCATAAACATACATAATAAGTAATGCAGCAACATTCCATCTCCAGATTTGAAAAGAAATTTTTTTAAAGATTTGTTTTTATTGTTTTTGACAGAGATAGAGAGATATAGAGACAGAGAGACAGAGAGAAGGGGGAGGGCCCAGAGCAGTCTCCATAGTTGCATGTCATCAGTTTTTGACATGGTTTTGTTTCACACAGGTGGGTAGAGGCCACACAGGTGGGAACCAGGCTGAGGGCCTCCTGAATGGAAGGCATGCCCCTCAAGCCAGGGGCTGAACCAGGGGCCTCCCACATGGGAAGCTCGCCCAAGAGAGAACCGAATTGGGGGCCTCCTGCATGGGAGGCACACCCCAGTTCAACATATGGGTCCCTATGGGCTGGGGCTGGGATTTGATCCTTGGTCTCTGGGGCTGCAAAGCAAGCCCTTAACCCACTGAGTCATCCATCTGGCTTCCCCCCCACAAAAAAATTTTTAAAGGTAACATAGAGCACACTGTGAACTTAATGCTTGTTATACTTGCAGTTTTTGTTCTCAGTTAAATTATTATGACATTAAGTCTATGAAAAGATGAATTGTATCTGATACAAACATGTGTTTAGTTAGGAAAACATAAATAACAGACAAAATAAGACAGATTTTAAGACAACACACATAATTAACCTTCTACAGAAGCCTATGGTTTATATAGGGGCAAAATTCTTAACAAGATGAAAATTTTTACTAATCAAATGACCAAAATTTTAGAAGACAATGAAAAGAACAGGCAAATCTTACTTTCACAAAAGTCAATAAATGAAAATAGGAACTTTGAAAGCAGGTAAACTGAAAGTTTTTTTTTTGTTTTGTTTTGTTTTTAAAGATTTATTGTGATTGACAGAGACAGAGACAGAGAGAGAGAGAGAGAGAGAGAGAGAGAGAGAGAGAGAGAGAGAGAGAGAGAAGGGGGAGGGCCCAGAACAGTCTCCATAGTTGTACGTCATCAGTTGTCAACATGGTTTCGTTCCACACAGGTGGGCGGGGGCCTTGCAGGGTGGGAACTGGGCTGGGGGCCTCCCACATGGGAAGCTCACCCCAGTTCAGCACATGGGTCTGCACGGGCCGGGGCCAGGAGTCGATCCTTGGTCCCTGGGGCTGCAAAGCGAGCGCTTAACCCGCTGAGCCATCCTGGCTTCCCCTGAAAGTTTTTTATAATATAAAAATATCCACTATCGATTCTTTAGCAGTAAGCAACTCTAATATATCTAAAAGCACTGAATCCATAAACATTCAAGTTGCATTACACTTTTCCTGAGCAAGTTATGTGAGGTTGGTTCATTGTAGTGCTATATAAAAAGTGGCTTCCTTTCCTTGCCACTCAGGCTTGTTCCAACTGCCTAAAGCACCATGGAGGTAGAGAGCAACTCTCTGGTGTCAGACTGTCCTTAGGGCAGACGGAGGGCCAAGGCTGGCTTTCCCAGGAATGGCCAACCAAAATAAGGCTACTGGCCAGCAAATCCTGGGCCAGCTGGCATGGAAGAAAGTGTCTGGTTTCTACCTCCAGAGCAGACAAGGCTCAGCCAGCTGGCTTTCAATGGACTGTACTAGTTGGAGGGCTCACAATTCCTTTCAAACCATCTGGCACTCTTTTTGAACCCTAAGTTTACTCAACACTACACACTGGTGTCTGAAATGCTCAGATAATTGGAGGAGTCCCCACTGCCTGCCTAGATAAGAAAGAGACAGAGTAACTGTTAATTACTTCAAGAAACAATTTCTAAAATTAAAAACTCAAATTTCACTTGTGCATTATTAACTTTAAAGTCTAAACTAGTCCCAGGATTATTACCGGTAAGCAAACTTTCAAAATAAGAATCAAGACAAATAATAAGGAAATAGGCTGACACAATTTAACATGCAGAAAAATTGAAGAATCCTTTAAGGTTGGCAGGACATGACTTTCCCTATTCTGAACTTCTACAGAGCCTGTCTGTCTTTATCCCTTATGAGGACCTCAGAGTGGACTTTGTATTGCTATATATATTTGTCTTCCCAGCTAGCTAGTAAATGAAAACAAGAGTGTCTTACAGCTACTTAAAAAAAAAAAAAATCTGTTGATGGGTGTTTTAAAGTTTTAAGTTCTATTTCCAGAAATAATAAAACTTAATGTGGAATAACATGAAAAAGGAATCTTACTCATTTCTGGGCAAGTCAAATAAACAAATAACAGGACTTGGCTTGAAGTAAAAATATTTTATCAAGTGAGCAAAATGATTTATCAAATGACCTAAAACTGCTGGAAGTGCTATAGTGTGCTCATGTATCAACTGTAGATCATTTTACCAGTCTATCACATGAGGATAATCTGGGAAATTGAGAGGCAAGGAATCAGGGGAAAAAAAAACAAAACTAAAAATAGCTGAGTCACATGTATAGCCAATATATTCTAAGAGATGTAAGTACTCTGAACAAAAATATTACAATGACCAAGTCAGATCAAATGACAGAAAATGGAGAAATGTATACAAATAATTATAATAATTTTTCATTGAATTTTCCCCTATGCCAAGTACTGAGTTTAGCTTTTTACATTTTTCTCTCACTTGACCCACAAAACAAACATATGAGGTGGGTATTATTCTTATTTTCACCTTGCAGAGGAAACAGAGAGGTTAGGAAACCTGCCATGGTCATATGAAAAACAGTGAGAGCTAGAATTCAACTCCAAGCAGTCTGACTCCAGAATCCGGGTGCAAAATGGCCAATGTTCAAGTATATTTTTTTATTTTAATTTTATTTTAAAAGATTTGATTTATTGTTTGAGAGGATAGAGAAAGAGAAAGAGAGAGAGAGAGCGAGACGGAGGGAAGGCCCAGAGTAGTCTCCATAGCTGTACATCAATAGTTGTGACACAGTTTCATTCCACACAGGTGAATGCGGGGCTGCGTGGGGCAGGAACTGAACTGGGGACCTCCTTCATGGGAGGCAAGAAACTTTTCAGCTGAGCCATCTCAGCGGTTACCAGTTGTGTTGCAGTTTAGCATATGGGGTTTGCACGGGCCAGGGCCGGGAATGAAACCCTGGACCTTGCAATTTTGAGGCAAGAAAAGCTCAACCACTGAGCTATCCCACATCCCCATAAGTTATATTTATGAAAGAATGAAATGTAATGTCATGTGGGAAAAAATTCAATCATTAATATAGTCTTTATAATTTTTTTCAACTCTAAGTGTAGCAAAAAGTGGTAATAATTAAAAAACAAATGAAAATTGATTTTGTTAGAAATGTTTGCAAAGAGCTATTACTTCTACCAAGTTAAAAATCTCAGTTGTGCCCTTTTTGCCCACTTGTATATTGAGAAGGTACCTGTACCAGTTGCTGTCCTCAGGGACATAGTGGTAAACTGAACAGATGAGGTCCTTGCCTTCCTGAAGATGACCTTCTCGTGCGGTAAGAGACATAAAAATTAGTCAACAACAGAATTTCAGAGAGTGCTATGTATAATATTACAGAGGTGGGAGGGAGGAAATGTAGACTTCCCTTTTAAGACATTTCACCATGAAAGTAAACAGAAGGGTACAGATGGAAGATCAGAAAAAAGTTTTCTTGTAATTTTTTCCTGTTTTCAAAAATGGGCAATATCAGAACATGTGTACATGTTGACATAGATGGTCCTTGAGTAGGTATGAGGGGGAATACAATGGGAGGGGAGTTGGCTTCTGATAGGAAGAAAACAGAAAACATGGGGTATTAAGGAAGATAGATTTCTAGATTTGATGAGGGAAGATGAGGGGAACCTGTCTGATAACTTCTAAACCCTCAGTGAAGTATGAGGCCTGCTTATCAGTATAAGGAGGGATGGGCTACTCATGAGTTTAAAAAGTGGGGAGAAATAATTATTAAATAGCTATAGGTAAAAATATCTGATTAGGAATCTGGTAGCTTTCCTGGACAGTGCTGAGAGCCCATTTCAGATTTCTGGTCATGACTCTGAAGTTCTCCAGTACTATTCAGCCACTCATAGGCACTCATGGAAAAGCTAGATGAGGGATAAGGCAGCTGTAAATACAAAAAAATTCATGGGTAAAAAAATATTTTTAGGCAAGCACTCAACCTGCTGAGCTATCTGGCATCCCCAAGCTGTACTTCTGAATCATGATTTTGGCTCAAGAAATACCCAACATTCTGGGGAGCAGTCATGTCTGGTCTGCACAGGTTTAAGGAGAGGAAACAAAGACCCCACCTCTTGGTGGAGGAGGCATGTCAACACCATAGAGAATAGCATACTGGGAGAGATGGTGTGAGCGTGTGTGTGCATGTACACATATACACCATATAGTCATTTTGAAAAATATTATCTACCCCATGAACAAAAGGAAAGAAAAAGAAAACAATGTTTTAAGGAGCACCATGAAATGTCAGGAACACCAGGGATAAATAGAAGGTCCTAAAATCTTCCAGAGTGAGAGGAAAAAGGAAATAGGGATTAGAATGGCATTGGACTTCTCAAGTGCAAACTGGAAGCTAATAGAATAATGTCTTCAAAAGAGGAACACAATTTTTAATCTAGAATTCAATGTCCAGGTAAACCACCATTCAAGTCTGAGGGTAAAATGAAGACATTTCCAGACATACAACTTCTGAAATGAGGAAGTAATTTAAGACTTTGTTACCTGCCCTTTCTCAGGAAGCTACTAAAGAATGAGGGAGACATAGGATCCAGGACATATGGGATTCAACACAGGAAGAAGACAAAGGGAATTCCCAAGATGACAAAGGGAAGTCCTTGATGACAGCTATGAAAAAAGAAATGAAACAGATTACCTGAAAATATTGAAAGATTATTAGTTCTGTCATAGAATTTGAGGATGAATTAGTGACTGGTACAAAGAAAATTAAGCAAATAAAAAATAAACAGAAGTGGCAATTATTTAATTTAGGAGAACCAAAAGTTACATAGAGAAAATGTAATATTAGTACCATACATGGCTCATGGAGAGTAACAGGTACAATGTCACAGTCATATAATTACTGAATAATGACTTAACTTGGAAATGTAAAGTATAGGTATGAGTGAGGGATGGAAGGAAGGATGGTTGTATGGGACAAGTCCTCAACTTCCAAAACAGAAGTCCACAGGAAATATCCAAAGGTGAAAAATCAAGAACCAGCAGTTTAAACATTAAAATGAAATAAAGATAAAGTGAGCTGATTCTGGGTGGTGAGCACATAATGCGATGTATAGACAATGTAATGTAGAATTGTACACCTGGGAACAATGTAATTGATATCAATTAATGTCACCCCAATAAATTTTTAAAAAATGAAATAAAGATAAAGGTAAATACTAGAAGAAACTGCTACGAGTTGAAAAGTGGCTAAACCATATGAAATTGCTGATTTTTGACTACTGTGCAATCTAAAAAAATGGCAACTTTATTTAAGCTAATACAGTATAATACTTTGTTACTGATTTTAAAATAAACTGCCATTTGAAATCAAAAACAAATACTGATAAAAAATGCTCAATATGGGGAAAGCCGGGATGGCTCAGTGGGTTGAGCGCTCGCTTTGAGGCCCCGAGGACCGAGGATCGAATCCCGGCTCCGGCCCGGGCGGACCCACATGCTGAACTGGGGAGTTCCTACAGTTCGGTTCTCTAGCTGTCTCTGTCTCTGTCTCTCTCTCTATCTGTCAAAAGTAAAATAAAAATAAATATGCACTGAAGATAAAATAATTACTCTATATAAAAAAAAAATGCTCAATAGAAAAGAATTCTACTTATTATCAGACATTGTTAAGGGGATACTCTATCTAGTTTTGGGTAACTGTCACCATTCATGCTATTACTATCACTAACATACCAACATTAGTATTTCTTTTTTTTTTTAAAGATTTATTTTTATTGTTTTTGACAGAGAGATACGGAGACAGAGACAGAGAAAAGGGGGAGGGCCCAGAATAGTCTCCATAGTTGTACATCATCGGTTTTTCCACATAGTTTTGTTCCACAAGTGGGTGCGGGGCTGCACAGAGCAGGAACTGGGCTGGGGTCTCACCAAGGTGAGAACCGAACTGGGGGCACTCCCCAGTTCAATATATGGGTTCACACTGGCCAGGGCCAGGATTCGATCCTTGGTCCCTGGGGCTGCAAAGTGAGTGCTTAACTCACTGAGCCATCCCGGCTTCCCCAACATTAGTATTTCTAATGGCCATAAAGAACATATTTACTATTAAAACAGCATTTGACATAATTTAATCTATTTTGATGATATAGAAGTTACTTTAGAGTTTTTTCTTCAATCATCATACTACAGGAAATGCTAAACTATGGGTTGGTAAAGATTTTTGGTTAACAGCGTGCTGAATAACAAGGCCAGGATGTTTTGGGGTTCCTTTGCTGATAAAAACAATAGCTAAGTCACTCTTGCAAAATTAAAGTTCCATAATACCGCAGTACTATGCAAGCCTATTTCAGTGACAATTCCGGTTATACTACTCTGTTTATCTAAGACTTCCCCTTATGGTTTGTTTTAAGAGGATTCCTTAACAAAATTGGATGCAGGCAGTTTATAAAATTAATGGGGTTGCTTCAAAATTAGTGATGCTAGTTAAGGAAGTTAATGAAGTCCTTGTTTTTAAGTTAACTTATTTTGAGTTAAATTCACTGATATTTAAATTCTACATCATAAAACCAAAACTTCTCCAAATTAAAAAGTTAAGTTTTACTAATTTTAACTTTCACAATAAAAGAATTTGATCATGATAAGTTAAGGTAAAAGTTTTATCAAGAATAATGGATCCTGATATAACTAATGGAAAATTTTTCCTTCAAATTAAAAGCATTTTTAAAAAAGATTTACTGTTTGAGAGGAGGTGGGAGGAGGGGGGTGGCAGAGGGGGAGAGAGAGAAAGAGAGAGAGAGAGAGAGAGAGAAGGGGGGAGGGCCCAGAATAGTCTCCATAGTTGTACAGCATTATTTGTGACATGGTTTCATTTCACACAAGTGGATGTGGGGCCGCAAGGGGCAAGAACCCAACCCAGGGCCTCCTGCCTGGGAGTTGAGAACACTGGAGCCAGGAATCACACTAACCTGGTACCTCTAAAAACAAATGTTTTGGGTTTTTTTAATTGATTGATTTTGTTTTTGACAGAGATAGAGAGACAGAGAGAAAGGGGAGGGCCCAGAGCAGGCTCCATAATTGTACATCATCAGTTTTGGACAGGGTTTCATTCCATACAGGTGGGCGGGGCCGGTCAGGGTGGAAACTGGGCTGGGGGCCGCCCACATGGGAGGCACGCCCCCTGGAGCCAGGGGCCAAAGAGATGGGGTGAGAACCGAACTGGGTGCCTCCTGAATGGGAAGCACACCCCAGTTCAGCATATGAGTCTGCAGAGGCCAGGGCTGGGATTCGATCTTCCGAACCGGGGCTGCAAAGTGAGCGCTTAAACCGCGGAACCGTCCCCACTTTCCCAACAAATGTTTTTAACAGAAGGAATAAACATAAATAATGCTGAGGATAATTGCTTAGTTTAGACTTCATTTTGCACTGAAAACTATCAGGAATTAAAATAATG
>PVKE010001373.1:80713-102404 GCA_004027555.1 Craseonycteris thonglongyai
GTCCTCATGGCCTCAAAGCGAGCGCTCAACCCGCTGAGCCGTCCCGGCTTTCCCCCTCCTCCTAATTTTTAACCACCATTTTTAATCAAAATCATTAATGAAAATATATTTTGGAGGTATATTTCTTATAAGCAACTTCAGCTAATTTCTCATCACTCTGCAAAATTATAAGGGTATAAAAGAAACTGAAAATGCAACCAACTATCTTCTAAAACATAAAATCTGGTTTAAAAAGAGAAAAAGGTCCAAATAAAATAGCAAGGAATAGCTGGTACTATTATAATTGCTTCTTTTTTTAATTGGTTTACATCAGCTCTAACTCTTCCTAACTTGAACAAGACAACAAAGTCAGGCAGTCAGCCCTAATGACCAAGCCAAAGTCTGTGGGAACCTGCAGAGTTTTCTTCTCTCTCTGGGGATGAGGACAATGATAAAAGGTGTTCTGTTTTCCAGTAGTCCTGTAAGAGGAGCCATTGAGCTGGGCTGCACAACTAGACAAGAGAACACAGGAAAATTCAGATCAAAGCTAGGGCGCATGCCAGGGTAATATGAAATAAAACTCCATGCCAAGGCATTAAGAAGAAAAAAGCAAGGAGGTGGACAGAACCTGCTGGACCACCTTATTAACACAGGGAGGCAGGAAGAAACAAAATCTGCCGGTTACTGAGAAGCTGAGAAAACTGTCCTAGATATATTTGGAGTATTTCTATAGATATGTATACCAGTATAGAGACATATTATTAATGAACTAAACCCAGAAAACAGTATCCTATATGTACTGCAGTATTCCTATGTACATATATATGAGTATCCTACCATTAAATCCAAAGAGCAAAGTTTTCTAGATATACAGATATGAGAATACAGACATACATTTTCAATTAACGAAACCCATTGGCTTTACAGTAAGAAACACAAAAACACTGTTTAAAAGGACATCAGAGATAAAATTGGGTGAAGGTCTGATGAAGTAATGTCTTCTTTCCTCAGACCCTTTTTAAATGCCGTCTGAATCATTTCATGGGACACACACACGCGCGCGCGCGTCTCCGGAAACAAAGGAGGGTCCTTAATTCTTGGGGCTGTGGAAACACACGCGCCCCCCGCAGACTGGAGGCCGCCACCTGACTTCCATTAATGAGTAAGCCGCGGGCTGCAATCGCACTCCACATCATACCCATGCCCACAGTCACAGGCGGGCACGAGACAAATGCCACAAAGAAAGGGGAGGGGCAGATGGGGCCAGGAAAACACTGCCACGCCGCGCCCCCCAGGCCAGCTCCCATGGCCAACACCGAGCCGGCCGTTCCCTCCATCCTCGTCCCCGCCTTCCCGCACATCCCAGCCGCCTCCCACGCCCGGGCCCGAGCGCGCGGGGCGGCGCGAGCCTTCCCTCCGTGGCCTCGCGGCGACAGCCCGCGCAGCGCTTTGTGCGGGCCCTCGGGCCCTGGGGGCGCCCCCTCCGCGTCCCTGCTGGCCTAGGGCGGCTGTCTTGCTCCTCCCGTCCCCCCGCCGGAGCGCCCGGAGTGCGCGCGCGGCTGGCACGGCCCGCGGTCTCTCTTCTCAGCATCCCGAACCCGGACCCGCCCGGTCCCCTAAGCCCCAGCCTGGGGGCGACGGCCCTCGGTGCCCCGGCCCTCGCTCGTCCACTTACTCGGGAGCGCCGGGGGCGGCGGTGGCGGAGGGAGTGCGGGACCGTCAGCGCCAGACGGCGGGCTGCAGGCGGCGAGCGTCCGTCGGGACCGAGCGAGGCTGAGGTGGCGTGGAAGGTCTGAGCGCGACTGCCCCGGCGAGGGGCGGGCCGGCGGGGGAGGGGCCGCCGCGCCTCTCATTCATGCAGCGGGGCGGGGTGAGGGACCCGGATGCCCGGGCAGCCCCTACCCACCTCGGAGGACTCTGCTTCAGAATCTACAATGCGCAGGCGCCGTGCTCCCTGGCCCAGTCTTGTCCCGCCCCACCTGCTGGGGAGTCCTACGGCCCGAGCTTCCGCGCGTACACGCTCTCACTCAATCTATTGTTTTTTTTGCGTGTCCTATAAGCATTATAAAAAGTGAAACCTTGAAACGCCACCTTCTTCCCAGAATCCAGCCTGCCTGCTCCGGGGGGCACAGGAGTGCCCATTAGCTTGGAGATAAGGGTGCACACTGCCCCCTTCCTCCATTTGTCTCTCCTGCAGCAGGTCCTCTCACCTGAGTTCGGGCACCTCAGTGATGATGAACGAGACCCAGAACCAGCCCAGATAGTGGAGAGAAGTGTTGCAGGAAAGAGTGCATTCCTTTATTTGCATTGACTAAGTCCCCGGAATCCCCAGCTCCCATTCCATGTGGCAGGCAAGAAACCGACCTTGTTTAGGGGGTGGGGAGGGGCTCAACGCTTCCTGTAATTCCAACGCCTAGGATTTCGCTAAGGCATCTCCAACGATCTGGGCAGACCTCTGTGGCGCGCAGTATATTCTGCAAAGACACCCTCCTGTTCCCAGACCCTTGGCTCTGCCAGTCCTGGGCCACAGAAATCTTGGTGATCTGGGAACCTGCTGCAGGCCTCACAGCCATTCCCTCTGAGGCTCCTCAGCTGAGTGTGTGGGCACTGCAGTTCAGGACTTGCTAGATGATTGTGTGCCCTCTCCCACACCCCACCCCTGCTTCCCTCAGTTCCCGTATCCCGTTGAGGTTTTCCTTTCTTCTCCTACCATTTAGGCCCGCTCACATAAACCATAAACAGCTCCTTTAGCTTAATGTTGGGAAGCAAAAGTCACCATGGAAAGTGCCTGCAGGCAAGGTCCTTCTGCTTTGGCAAGGCATAAACCTCCAATGCAAAGGGGAAGTAAAGACAAACATCATTTGTCTCAAGAAGTTGCACAATGGTAACAGTCCCCCAAGTGAGGGAGTCACATGCTAGGTAGAGTGTAGCAAAAAGGACTGTGTGCAAGACCCATTCTTTCTTAAGTTGCTTATCCACACCGATCTCCCTGCTACTCAGGGGTCCTTTTCCCTTTTCTCCTTTCCCTCCTAGCTCTCATTTGAAGCAAGAGGGACTTCTCAACTCGAATTTGCCAATATCTCTCACTGTATCTGAATTAGACCTCCTCTTCTCTCTCCCTGGGGCTACTGCTGAAGTCCCAATCCATGCTCATGCAAATCAATTTTCATGATATGCACATCTGCCCATGTTTCTATGGTTTTTCTCTTTTCCTGCCCACTTGGCACTTTGTCCCGATTTTCCAGCCATTTCCAGAGCAGCACAGTGGTGTCTCACCCTTATTATTGGTATTCTTGCAGTTCTCTTTACTACGAAAGCAGTACTTACCTGGGAACATTCAACGGACACTTTTTAATGAAGTCTTCCTTTTTGTCCCCACCTTGTTGACAGACTTTCTTTTGGAATCCTCACCTGTGCCCTGTACCGTTTCCTTTCAGTACCAGGCTTATTTAGGGTTCCTATTCATTTGCATATTTTTCTTCCCAACCAGAATATGAACCCTTCAATGGTAGGAACAATGTTTCCTCAAGATATGGTACACAGTGGGCATGCAATGTTTATTGGGGGGAGGTGATGCTCTCTGGTGGGTCAGGGAGGCTCCAAAGAGGAGAGGAAGGCTGACCTCTCTTTTCTTTCTCCTCCCTTTTTGTGGCTTCCTTCCCCTGACCCGTGTTTGGAAACTTGTTTTGTTTGCTTAGAAAGCTTGGCTAGAAATTTGTTATTCTAAACAGGCTGTAGGGTAGAGGGTGGAGTGGCTCCCCCTTCATGTCCTTTGTTCTTGTGAAAATCAGGACATAGAAAAAGAGAGAGGAAGAAAGAATGTAAAGATGTAATGAACAGGATTGTGCTCAGCTGCATTTTCAGGGAGACCCATTTTATGAAAATTTTGTTGCGTTATCAACTAGTCCACTGGCCTTTGGGGTCAGAGGAAAGTTTCTACTTGGGACTGGGCAGGTAAAACCTAGCTTCACACTTCCCACAACACATATGATAGGATCCTGCCCTTGTGTCTCCAGTAGTAGATTGTTTCTTGTCCCATTTGGGGGAGAATTCAGAGTTCTTGGTCTCCTGGTATCTCTAGCTGGAGATTCACCTGCTGGTCCATGATCCTATCTGTCTAGTGATACAGAAGGTTCTAGTCCCCCCCTCAAAACTCCCAACCACCCTCCTGCTTAGGCAAAATGCATCTAGGGGTGGGATGTGGGTACATTTAGGGAGGTCTGGGCAATTTAGGTGGGTACCCCAAAATAGCAGGCATCTAGGACTTGAAGTAGTGGCTTTCCCTGCTAACACACTCCCTTATTCCATGTGATGGAGGGAGGAGTGGGAAAGGCTTCACTGCTTAACACTTCAGAGGATGTCCCTCTTTTTATCCCCTGCCCGAGTTTCCTCTCATCTTCTTCTTACATTATACTTCCTTTAAAGCATTTTCATTATTCCCAACCCATGTCTTAGAAAACCCTGCCCCTCCCTACCTACATGGACAGAAGTTCTTCAAGACTCCTCTACCTTCTGGAAAAAACATGATGCCCAATTTTAAATCAAATGTGGGTGACTAATTTTGGAATAGCAGCTTTTTGGATGGTAACTATAGTAGGAACAGAGGCTGGGTTTAGTCATCTTGGATCTGGTGCTCATACAAGTTTTTTGAATGACTGCCTGACCGATAAAGGCAAAAATCAGTTTCAAACAAAAGCTAGAAATCAAAGGCATCCACAGCCTGACTCTTCTGCTGTCCTCCCCACCTGGTGGGGGCCTATCTGTTGCATGGTAGGCACTACCCCGGTAAGACAGCCCTTGTATTTGCCAATCATTTGACTACTTAAGTATCTATAGCTCTGAATAACCCCTTCAAGGGCTGACTATTCAATGCTTTGACCCATTGGACTGGGCCAGAAGAAGATTCTTGCATTTCTGTAAGAGCCTGAGGTGTGGTTCCTCTGAGCCCCTCCATCTAAGATTTTCAAAGAATCTCCTGCTGGACCTCCTTTTGCTCAAACCCTCCTGATGACCCTTCCTTCCTCACAGCCCATGTGCATCTATCTCTAGCTGGGGTGTGTGCCTGCCCATGGAGGGACGAAATTGCTTCTCAGTGAAGGCTATGGGGGAAGTTGGGATAGTTTAGAGGGTTAAGCGCTCACTTTGCTCCTGCTGGGTCTGAGGATCAAATCCTGTCCCTGGCCCGTGTAGACCCATATGCCGAACTGGGGTGTGCTTCCCATGTGGGAGACCCCCAGTTCAGTTCTCACTGGGAAGAGCTTCCCATGTGTGGGAGGCTCCTGGTTTGGCCCCCAGCTCGTGGGGGTGTGCCTTGCATGTAGGAGGCCCCTGGCCCAGTTCTCACCCTGAGTGGCCCCTCTCCACCTGTTTGAAATGAAACCATGTCAAAGACTGATGACGTACAACTATGGAGATTGCTTTTGGCTCTCCCCCTTCTCTCTGTCTCTCTGTCAAAAACAATAAATTAATCTTTAAAAAAAAGGATGTGTGTTCATGACTATGAAACAGTACAATTGAGGGAGGAAGTATAGGTTCCTATGTACATGATGGCTTTGGTAGAGCTATTTCTAGTCTGAGGCCCGACCCAAGCATTCTGTTTTCCCAGCCACCAACAGTTCATGCTGCCTTTCTGGCACACATAGGCCCAATAATCCAAATGTAACTCAGAACTCCTGGAAATATCAGTGTGCTCAGGATTCCGTGTAGGAATCTTCTAGCTGAGACCAGCTGCTGACAGAGGAAGTGGAGGCATAATTTCCGAAGGATGGGGCAGCCTGCTCTTACTCACTTTTGGATTGGAGGACAACTGTTTTAGTGTGGATTCTCCCTAGAGCAGACCCTGAGACAAGGGCTGGGATGCAGGTAATATACTTGAGAGGTGATCCCAGGAAATAGGAGTAAAGAAAAGGGAAAGCAGGATATGAAAGAGGCAAAAGCCAATACTAAGATGTGTTGATGGGCCAGTTACCTGCTATGGAAAACTGGGGCTCCATCCTGCTGGGAACCCCCTGAGAAACTTTGTGGGAACACTTTCACCCTGACCTCCCAGACGATGAGGAAGGAGGCTGGAGTATTTGTCCATGGACTTTCCATTGCTTATAGATGACTATCGGGAAAACTTTCAAGTTACATCTGTGCAGCAAAGGGAGCTGCCTACCTCAGTTCCTCCTGCTATTGGGTGCACAGCCTCTGCTGCTACCGTTACCGCAATTCCTGCTTCTCTTAAGTTCTCCCACCCGGTTGTGTCACTACCTTTTCTTCTGAGTTCTGAGTTCTGAGATTGAAAGAGGAAGTGAAATGGTATGATATCTTTGCCCACAACTCTTTCCAAGCAAAAGGAACAATAGTGGTTTATTTTTTCTCCCCTTTTTAACCTCTTTATCACTCTCAGCCACCGTCACCTCATCCCAAAGCAAGGGAAAAAACAGAGAGAGAGGCTTCCTGGAGTGACTTCTGGCCTCATGGAGTCATAGAAGCAGAGCTAGAAGGGATGCACTCTCTAAGTAGAAAGATGAGACTCGGTATCTTTGCTTCTCCCACTACTGCAGCACCTACTCTAGGCAGGCTTCCCTGGTTGGTCTTGGCTTTTCACCCTTCAACCTATTTGATCATAATCTAGACTCAGCCCTTTATGCCCTCAGAGATAGATGAAGGCCGTAACTAGGGGAAGAAGCGTGAATGCTGCAGAGGAGACAGCTTCCATTGCAGGCCTCTGGCTTCCTTACTTGGATTTCTCACTGGCCTCTCATCTCAAGGGGCTCACAGTGGAGTGAAACCATGTTGGAAACTGATGACGTCCAACTATTAAAACTGCTCTGGGCCCTCCCCCTTCTCTCTGTCTCTCTCTGTCTTTGCCTCTCTCTCTGTCAAAGACAATAAAATAAATCTTTAAAGTGGCTTACAGGAGGGAATGTTTGGAGGAAATATCTCCCTAATATAACCAGAGGTTTTCCCCACCACAAGGTGAAGAAATGAATTAAATCCACACATTTACTTTTGTTCCCTCCTGAAACACACTAAAACTACTATACAGATATTATTTTTTTAAATGACACAAACTCATGAGGACAGAGAGAACAGAAGAGACAATAGCAAAAAAATTTTGGAAGCTGGAAAACAGATGGATGAATGGTAATTAACTTAGCAGCCTCAAGAAAGTTGAAACCCAGAGAAAGCTAAGAACAAGCCTACTTTCATGGCAAAATACTAAAAAAAAAACAAAAAACAAAAACGGAATTGGCAGTCTTAGACACCTCTGGAACAGAGCAAGCCAAAATCAGGAGAACTGGGTGAAAGGTTATTGGGAAGCGTTTAAGGCTCTTGCTCCTCTCTCACACCCTCTATGCTGCAGGGCCCCTCTGCCTGATGGAGATTTAGTCTGGAGAGGGTAAAACAGAGGGTCTCTGGGCTGGAGGCACCAGGCACAGCTGAGGACAAAGGCTTGATGTAAAGAACAGAGGCACTGAGTGAATATTTGCTCACTGTTGTCTGATATCTTCAGCTTTCTTTTTGCTCACTTTCCACCCAAATCACTAGCAGCCACGCTCCACCCGTCTTCTCTGGAACTCTGACCAGCCCCAAAGGAAAGAACTGATACTGACATCAGCTTTTCCATAAATGTCCACCCGTGTCTCCCTACAGTAAATCTCTGAGTTGACAAGTTTGACTCCAACATTCAGAGCTTTCAATAAGCTTTTCTGGCTTTTACTCTTAAGAGCAGACAGGCAAAGACGATGTCTTAGGTTCCGCATAAACAGAGGCTGACATGAGGATTCAGGGGTGTGTGATTTATTCAGACTGGGCTCTCAGGAGAAGTCACCTCTCAACCTTCTCCATGTCTTATCTTCTCCAGAAGCAGCAGTGGAAGGAGTGAAGCAAGGCTATGGTTCAGTTGATTCTAGCTTCAGTTTGATCTTTGGAGTGTGAACTGAATCACTGAGTTGTTTCACCTTGGAGCAAAAGAGCTTTTTGTGCCTATATATTAATCAGTCACTGACTATGGGCTACTGGGGAGGAGGCCATAACTTCCCAGGCAAGGTAGCTCCTGGCTGAGGTCAATTCTCTAGAGAAAGGAGCAACTCTGATGTATTTTTTTTTAAGTTTCATTTTATTGTTTGAGAGAGACACAGAGAAGGGGGAGGGCCCAGAGCAATCTCCATAGTTGTACATCTTCAGTTTCGACATAGTTTCATTCCACACAAGAGGATGTGGGTCTGTGTAGGGTGAGAACTGAGCTGGTGAGCCCCTTCATTGGAAGTGTACCCCAGTTCAGCATATGGGTTTGCACAGGCCGGGGCCAGGATTTGATCCCCAGACCTCCCTGTTGCAAGACAGGTACTCAATCTGTTGAGCTATCCCAGCATCCCCAACTGTGATTCTTTAAAAAACCAATACTGGGGAAGCCGGGATGGCTCAGTGGGTTAAGCGCTCACTTTGCAGCGGTGGGGACCAGGGATCGAATCCCGGCCCTGGCCCGTGCGGAACCATATGCTGAACTGGGAGCTCCCCCAGTTTAGTTCTCTCTCTGTCTCTGTCTCTGTATCTCTCTCTCTCCCTGTCAAAAATAAAAAAAAAAATATATATATTTATAAAAACAGCAACTTTAAAAAAAAACAACAAAAAAAACAAAAAGAAACCAAACCAATACTCACCTGGAGGTAGGGACAGGATACCAATAACATTTGCTAGAGATGAACAGATATCAAAGGAAAACTAACATGGAAGACAGAGAACAAATAATAAAAATAAACATGAAAACTAACAACAAACAGAAAAAAAGCAACTTGGAAGAAACAAAGACTTATTCTCAAGGATTAAGAGGTGATATTATACCCATGAAACAAGAATACGGGTAAGATGCTATTTTAGAAGACTGGAAACAAAATAAACTTTTAAAATATAAAAACAAATAAATGCGATAGCAGAAATAAAAAAATTCATAGGTGGTTTGGGAAATAAAGTCTGGGTTACTTCCCAAAAAATAGATCCAAAAGACAAAACAATGAAAAAATAAGAAAAAAAGAGGAATTAGAAGGGATAGTCTAGATGATTTAACATCTGAATAACAGGAATTCTGGAAAAAGAGGGGAGGAAATCATTCATGAGGTAATTCAAGAAAAATTTCACAAACTGAAGAAAACAAATTTCCAGGTTGAAAAGGCCCACCATGTGCCTAGTTTAATGGGTAAAAATAGGCCCAACCAAGACATATATTTGTGAAATTTCAGAACCCTGGGAACAAGGGGAAGATTCCACTAGAATAAAGAAAAAAATGTTATACTTGTATACCAAGTCTCAAGAATCAGAATGGTTTCAAACTTCTTTCCTCTGGAACTGTTGTTTCAGTAATACTGTAGAACAGGGGTGTCAAACTCAATTAAAACACGGGCCACTTGGTGCAACAGGCAAGATTCACATGGGCCACATCATATTTACAAGTGTTGCCTGAACTGAGTCAGCGCGTTTATACACGCCCACAGGCCCCCAGGAAAGGCACTGGGCCATGTATATACTTGTCTTCAGTAGTTAAAGGGTTAAGGAGGGAATTGTGTGTATGGTATTGCCTTCATGTCCCCTAAGCGCTATTTTCTTCATAACATTTTTTTCCATTTTCATTTTATTTCAGAGCATTGTGGGCCACAAAAAATTACCTTGGGGGCCGCATGCCGTGGCCACCAGTTTGACACCCCTGCTGTAGAATACTAGAGTAATGTCATCAAAAGTTTAAAGGAAAATTGTTTCCAGTCTAGAATTCTATACCTAGCCACACTATCAATAAAGAAACAAGTGGAATAAAGACAATTTCAGATTTGCACAATCTCATGCTTCCTTTTTTAGAATGTAACTGAAGAATGTACTTTATCAAACCAAGGGAGTAAACCACAGAGAAAGACACAGGGTGAACCTAGGAGGATTGGAGCAGAGAGGCTCAAAACACAGATATATTAAGGCCTGTCATTACCAAGATGACTACTGATGTTGTGCTATCTTTAAAATTAATTTTTCTTATAGGCACAGACTTTTGAGGTAAATTGGCTAAATGACCGAGACCCTACTTATTGTTAGAAAGAGCATTTGAGTAATACTGTTGAGGCTAGGCATCCAGTCCTGGTGGGACCTGGGGAAGTCTTTTTCTCTCCTGGGACCTCAGGATAATTCTCTGTAAATGTCAAGTGTGGACTGTGAAATTTATTCTTCATGGTATTAAGTTCTACGGGGTTCAAAAATTTCATAGAGTTATATAACCACCTCCACAATCATGCAAGAGAACAGTTCAATCACCCTAAAAAAATGTTCTCATGCTACTCCCTTGTAGTCAACACCTTAAACCCTAGCAACCACTGGTCTATTCTTTGTTTTAATAGTTTTACCTTTTTTAATATATATTTTATTTATTTATTTATTTTGACAGAGGAGAGAGAGAGAGAGAGAGAGATATACAGAGACAGAGAGAGAACTGAACTAGGGGAGCTCCCAGTTCAGCATTTGGTTCCGCACGGGCTGGGGCCGGGATTTGATCCTCGGTCCCCGGTGCTGCAAAGTGAGCGCCTAACCCACTGAGCCATCCCGGCTTCCCCTGTTTTACCTTTTTTAGAATGTCATATAAATGGAATCATACAGTATAAATCCTTTTGAGTCTGGCTTCTTTCATTTAACACAATACATTTGGTTTGACATACTGACCTGCAATTACTACTTATATTGTTTTTCGTTATCCCCCAAAGCAGATTAAGACAGGAATTCAATGCAAGTAGTTGATGTGGGAGGAGATCCCAAGAAGCACCAGTTAGGAGAATAAAGAAGTGAGACAGAGAAAGGAAGGAAGCCAATACAATTTCCTTTTTTTTTCTTTAAAGATTTATTTTGACAGAGAGAGATAGAGAGAGACAGAGATAAGGGGAAAAGAGCAGTCTCCATAGTTATATGTCATCAGTTTTCAACTTAATTTTATTCCACACAGGTGGCCTGGGTGCTGCGCAGGGCAGGAACCGAGCCAGGGACCTCCGCATGGGAGGCACACCCCCTTGAGCTAGGGGGCAAATAGGGGGCCTCCCACATGGGAAGCACACCTCAGTTCAACATATGGGTCCGCACAGGCCAGGGCCAGGACTCGATCCTCAGACCCTGGGGCTGCAAAGTGAGCACTTAGCCCGCTGAGCCAGCCTAGCTTACCTGCTAATACAATTTCTACTGTGAACTGTGTTGATGTCACCTTGATGTCAATCAGTTATCACCCAAGTTTCTGGGAGGCTTTCAGAGATCCAAAGCATTGGCATATGGTGTTTGGTCTGCATCATCACTGTTTGCTTCAGCATCATATGAGATATGCTCCTTTGACCTTGTCTTTGGTGATCTGTTCATAAGAGTCCTTGCTGGCCCAACTCTCATCCTTGAATGCATGACTGCTTGGGGGCTGGGTGTCTCTCAGCCAACTCCTGTGCCAACTCTCTTGATTCACGGGGCTCTTAGGAACCCTGACAGAGGTGGCTCAACTTCCCATGTGCACATAGCCATCTCTGTTGGGAGGTTCACTGCCACCCTCAGCCCTACCCAGCATTATTTCTGCACTTGGAGTTCCCACTAATATGGGATTTGTTGAGGAAAGAAGGCAAGATGTAGAGCTTCTTTTCTCGACCACCCACCATCATGTAGCACTCTTCACCTCTCAGTTTGGGGATTTATTCTAGTGTAGGTGTGGGTGAGTGCTTACTCTCAAATAACATGTATCCTCTCAAACATATTATATTGTCTACACATACATTCCTCTAGGTTTCTTTCTAGAGGATTTTCCTTAAAATTAATTATTAATTTTGAAATAATTGTAGATTCACATGAAGTTGTAAGTAACAATACAGAAAGATCCTTGTATCCTTCACCCAGTTTCTCTCAATAATAATATCTTGCATAACTATAGCACAGTATCAGAGCCAAGACATTGATAGTGATACAAGACACCAATCTTACTCATTTTTCTCCAATTTTATAGGCACATGTATGTATATTTAGATTATGTAATTTATCACAGGTAGATTCATGGAATCACCACCATAGTTGAGATACAGAACAGTTCTATCACCACAAGGATCCCTTGTGCTGTCTTTTTATAATCACACCCACATCCTTCCCCTCTGCCCTCCATCTCCCTCCCACCCCTCTTATGCTGTTCCTAACTCCTGGCAACTAGTAGATTCTTTATCTACAGAGGGTGCCAAAAAAATGTATATACATTTTAAGAAAGGAAAAAACTGTATTAAATTTGTAATGCTCAATATATACTGATAACAAAAGATGAATGCAAGTCATGTTTGACTTTTGCAATTACAAAAGGTGCTCAAAGTGGTTACTATCAGCATCCAGACACTACTGCTTATGGTGGTCTACTGCTTGAGCAACATAGACCAAAGTGTCCACTTGTATCGCTACCCTTGCTGTTTCAATTTACCATGCATTTCAACCTTATCACTAATGCATGCAACTGTTAGGCATGCTAGGCATGTTGGAGGTTCTGTTGCATACTCATGCCTCCATTGTTGTTGTACTTCCACAATGTTCTCAATTTCAAATACCACTTCAAGAGGGTCTTAGGCTCCTTGATGGACAACTGTGCTTTTGCCTATCCTGCCTGTTGCATGGTGACACTAGCATTCATTTAATTAATGCCATTTTGTGAGTGAACATCATACTACACATTGCTACTGTAATTCAATTTAACTTTGAAAAGGAATACACAGGTAATGTCACCTAAAATGTGTATACATTTTTTTGGCACCTCTGGTATATAATTTTATCATTTCAATAATGTTACATAAAGGAAATAATACAGTATGAAAGCTCTGGGGATTCACTTTACACAGCATAATTCCCTGGAGATTCATCCAAGTTGTTACATGCATCAATCGTTTGTTCCTTTTTATTGCTGAGTAGTATTTTATGGTATGAATATTCCACAGTTTATTTAACCATTACCCATTGAAGGACATCTGGATTGTTTCCAGTTTTTACCATTATGCATAGTCAAACCAATACAATAACAATGGACATGCATGCACAGGTTTTTGTGTAAATGTAGTTTCTCTAGGGTAAATACCCCAGGGTGCAAGTGCTGAGTCACATGAAAGTTGCATGTTTGGTTTTAAAAGAAACTACCAAATTGTTTTCCAGAGTGATACTATTTTACATTCCCATCAGCAATGTCTGAGTGATTCAGATTCTCTGAATTCTTGTCGGCATTTGGTGTTGTCACAGCTTCTAATTTTAGCCATTCTGGTAGGTGTGCAGTGATATCTCATTGTAGTTTTACTTCGCATTTCCCTGATGGCTAAGGATATTGAACTTCTTTTTCACGTATTTATTTGCTCTCTGTATATTCTCTTTGATGAAAAGTTTGGTGAGATCTTTAGTCTATTTTCTAACTGAATTATTCGTGCTTTTTTTTTTTTTTCTGACAAAGAGAGAGAGAGATACAGAGACAGAGACAGAGACAGAGCTGAACTGGGGGAACTCCCCAGTTCAGCATATGGGTCCGCATGGGCCGGGCCGGGCCGGGACTCGATCCTAAGTCCCCGGCGCTGCAAAGTGAGCGCTTAACCCACTGAGCCATCCCGGCTTCCCCACGTGCTTTTTTTTTAACCATTGAGTTTTGAGAATTTTTTATATACAAAATTGCTAGTCTTTTGTTGGATATGTGATTGGAAAATATTTTTTTCCCAGTCTGTGGCTTTTCTTTTTTCCTCTTAATAAATGATCTTTCAGAGAGCAAATGTTTTTGATGTTGAAGAAGTCCAATTTATCAAAAACTTTTTTATGGATTGTGTTTTTGGTGTTCAATTTAAGAACTTTTTACCTAGCTTTAGATTCTAAAGGTATTCTCTTCAGTTTTTTTTCTAAAATTTTATATTTTACATTTAAGTCCATGACTTATTTTGAGTTAATTTTTATATAAGTTGTAATATTTAAGTTGAAGATTTTGTTGTTGTTTTGTTTTATTTTGTTTTGCCTTTGGATGTCCAATTGTTTTGGTACCATTTGTCAAAAAGACTATCCTTCCTCTGTTAAATTGCTTTTATATCTTTGTAAAAAATCAGTTGGACATATTTGTGTGGATCTATTTCTGGCTTCTTTATTCTGTTCAATTTATCTACTCATATGTGTCTATTCCTTTGTCAATATCATGAAGTCTTGATTACCACTATAGCTATATAATAACTCTCTAAATTGTGTAGACTGATTCTTCCTACTTTCTTCTTCTTCTTTTATATATTTGTTTTATCTGTCTAGAACCTTGGTTTTTCCATACAAATTTTATTTTATTTTTACCAGCTTTATTGAGATATAATTGACATAACATTGTGTAGGTTTAATGTGTGAAACAGTGATTTTACATATGTGATATATTACAAAATAATCACTACAACAAGGTTAGTTAACAGTTATAATTTTTTTGTATGTGTGAACTTTTAAAATATACTCTCTTAGCAACTTCCAAATGTATGAGGGCTGTCCAGAAAAATTCAACTATAAATGCTTCTATTTTTTTTTAAGGTTTATTTTATTGATTTTGACAGACAGACAGAGACAGAGAAAGCGAGAAGGGGGAGGGCCCAAAGCAGTCTCCCAGTTGTACATCATGTTTTCAACATGGTTTCATTCCACACAGGTGGGTGGGGACCATGCAGGGTGGGAACTGGGCTGGGGGCCTCCTGTATGGGAGGCATGCCTCCTTGAGCCAGGGACTGAACCCGGGAGAGAGAACCAAACTTGGGGCTTCCTGCATGGGAAGCACACCCCAGTTTGGCATTATGGGTCCGAATGGGCCCGGGCTGGGATTTGATCCTTTGTCCCTGGGGCTTCAAAGTGAGCACTTAACCCGCTGAGCCATCCCAGCTTTCCCAATGCCTCTATTTTTCATATTACATGGCTGGATACTTTCTGGACAACCCTTGTACTATATGGTATTGTTAACTATAGTCACCATGTTGTACATTGCATTCCCAGAACTTAAACTTATTCATCACATAACTCATTCTCTCTCTCTCTCTCTCCTCCCCACCCCCACCCCCTTTCTCTTCCTCCCTCCCTTCCTTTCTTCCTTCCTTTCTTTTTTGGTATAGTCTTTGTTTGGTTTTGGTATCAGGGTAATATTGACCTGACAATATGTGTAGGAAATGTTCCCACTTCTGTTTTCTGTAAGAGAATGTGTAAAATTTGGTGTTAATTCTCCTTTAAACATTAGCTAGAATTCCCATCTGAACTTTTTCAGAAGCTTTTAAATGATAGATTCAATATCTTTAATAGTTATAGGATTATTTAGATTACCTATGTCATCTTGGTTAAAATTCGGTAGTTTGGTAGGTTGAAATTGGTCCATTCTTTTAAGCTGTAGGTTTAAGAGCATAAAGCTTTTCCTAGTATTCCCTTATTATCCTTTTAATGGCTTTAGGAATGAAGTAATATCCTGTTCCATTCCTGACATTGGTTATGTTTGTCTTCTCCTTATTGTCTTCATCAGTCTTGCTAAAAGTTGATAAATTTTATTAATTTTCAAAGAAACTAGCTTCTTGTTTTAATTACTTTCTCTATTTTCTTGTTTTAATTATGTTCTCTATTCTCTTGTTTTGAATTTCATTGATTTTTGTTGTTTATTATTCCATTTCTTCAGCTTGATTTGGGTTTATTTTGCTGTCCTCTTTTCAGATTACTTGAAGTAGAAGCTTAGATTACCAATTTGAGGCTTTTTCTCTTTCCTAATATAAACACTTAGCACTTTAAATTTTCCTTAAGCAGTGCTGTATTTGCATCCTACAAATTTTGACAAATATTTTCATTTTAATTTAGTCCAACATATTTAAAAAATTTCCCTTGAGACTTATTTGACCCATAAATTATTTAGATGTGTTTTTAGATTCTAAATTTTAGAGATCTTCGTTTTGTCTTCCTCTTATTAATTTTTAGTTTGATCCCATTTGGTCAGAGAACATACTTTGTATGTATGAGTATAATTATTTTAAATTAGTTGAGGTTTTTTTTTTATGGCCCTAGATATGATTTGTCATTGTGAATGTTTTATGAGTACTTGAAAGGAATGTGTATTCTGCTATTAGTGGGTATTTTTTTTTGTATGCCAATTATATTCTCTAGGTGGATGGTGTTGAGTCCTAGATCCTTGTTAATTCTCTAGTAGTGTTATTTTCTGTGAATGGGAAGTCTCCACTTCTAACTGTGGGTTTGTCTATTTCTCCTTTCAGCTCTGTCAGCTTTGGCGTCATGTATTTTGAAGCTCTTTTTGGTATGTACACATTTAGGATCCTTGTGCTTTCCTGGTGGGTGGAACCTTTGATCGTTATGTAATGTTGCTCTTTGTCTCTAGCAGGAAAAAGTATTAGCCCTATTTACAGGTGAAGAAACTGAGGTGCAAAATAACTTAAAACTTAAAAACGAGGGAAAGAGAAAATCACTCTGTTGCAGGCAAGATCCACTGAGAGGTTGCTAAAATTAGTGGCTGAAAATTTGATGAGAAACAAAATCTCAAAGTATCTTCTTAGGATATTTATAAATTATAAAGGAAAATTATAAAAGCAGAGAAACCTGACAGACACCATTTTAACCAAGGGACCAAGGTTAAGATCACCAGTGATAACCATATTGGCATTATGTACCCCCTGATGGGAGGTACTGAGAAAGGCACAATATGGTTTCTTGCCTCAATCTAAGCATGATAAAACCCCAAACTGAGAGACAGTTGATAGAACCAAACTGTGTGGATTAGAACCCAGAGTTCATGCCCTTTCCGCTGCAGTCAGGAGAGGTATGGAGACCATGGATATGGGGGTGCTTCCTGCCCAGGCACCCACCTCACTGCGTGGGCCTCACTGTTTCAATGTGCTCTGTGGCAAGAATCCATAGCTCTTTGCCCAAGGGCTTTCTCCAAAGCGTGAAAATAGTTCTGTTTGTGCTGGGCAGAGACCAGAACCATCTCCCAGCACCCCATGCAGGCTCCAATCAATGACAGATGGGAGTAGGGGTATAAACACTCCAGCTCCCTTTCCCCTGGGGGTGGGGTGGGGATAACATCGGGGCATGTTCTATGTTGGCTCCAGGAGCTCCTCTGTGGAATTGAGCTCTACTCACCTATATTGGTAACTTATTGATAATGCACTTTGATTGACTGCCTGCCCTTGCCCTGCCTCACTTCTCTACACCCCCACTAGTGTTACCTAGCACCTTCTCTCAATTAAACTACTTGCATCTGATTTCTTGCCTCAGAGTTTGCTTCTGGGGAAATCTAAACTAAGGCAATTGGCGAAGGGCACCGTTATTCTTCAGTCACAGACAGATTGCAACCAGCAAAGGCACGCATGGCAGTGCCAAAGGGGCTATGATGAACAGCTACTCAGGTGGTGCACTGCACAACTACTAGAATTGTAGACATTGATGCCTGTGTTATTTTCCTACTGCTGCTGTAACGAACTTATAACCACACCATACACATTTGTTACCTTATGGTTATGGAGGTCAGAAGTCCAAGATGGGTTTCCCTGCGCTAAAATCAAGGGGTTGGCAACTCCGTGTTCCTTCTGGAGGCTCTTTCTAGGAGAGGGTCTGCTTCCTTACCTTTTTCAACTTCTGAAACCTTCTTGTATTCCATGGTTTGTGGCCCCCTTCTTTCTCCATTTTCAAAATCAGCAGTGTAACACCTTCACATTTCTCTTTGTTTCTATCATCACATGTCCTTCTCTGATGCTCTTGCCTCTCTCTTCCCATGACATTGGACCAACCTGGATAATCCAGGATAGTCCCCTCATCTCAAGATTTTTAACTGAATCACATTACAAAGTCCCTTATGCCATATAAGGTAACATACTCACAGGTTCTGGGAATAGGAAGTGGACAACTTGGTGGGCCATTCTTTGGCCTAACAGAGTGCCCACAGTTAAGGCTTCAGAATAAAGGGGCTGTGAGTTGGCAACATCTGTTCAGAAGATGCCAGCCCTGTGAGGAAAGGGGAAGGTGGTAAAAGGGGTTCGGATATAGAATGGAGAAATACCCAGAGGAAGACATATTTCAGTGATTGTGTATGCATGTGAACATGTATGTGCACGTGTGTGTGTGTGTGTGTGTGTGTGTGTGTGTGTGTGTGTGTGTCTGGGGGGAAGGGAGGTGGAGGAAGTAAGATGAAGGTAGTAGCAATGACAGAGGCCTGGAAAGAACAAGAGGAACAGTTAGTAGGAGACAGGTTGGTTGTGTTCACTTCTAAGGAAGTGGCTCTGTCTGGGGTGGGGCTGTAGAGAGGCAGGGAGAGGGCAGAGCCCAGGGATTTTACAGAGAAGTTTTCAAGGCTGCCAAGAATGTGCGCATGAGATAAAAATAGAGGAAGGGAGTGTGGCCCGGAGCTCAAGGCCAATCAGAGGGCGGGGAAAGCCTTCCCTTGGTGTCTGGGATTGCAGGGACAGAGGAGGAGGCAGGGTTCTGAGACCAGGGAGGGGAAAAGAAAGAGAAACTAGGTTTGTTATGAGCAATGGGGCTGTGGTTTCATGTTTGGAAGTGCCTGTGTGTGGTGAGTGTAAGCATAGAGTTTGATAACAGGTTGGGGAAGAATTACAAATTTGCAACTTCTAAAAGTCTTATGTATCCTGTTAAAAATCCTCTGTGTGTATCAAATGAGATTCGACCATTAATTCATGTAATAAACTCTGAGCTGCTGCCAGGCACTGGGCAAAGAAAGTTCTCTGCAATGGAGATACAGTGGGCAAACGAAGTGAGTGCATGGACTCAGGGAAGCAGATATGATGGAGAAAGAAAGAGAGGAGTATGAAGGAGTGAATGGGCAAGTGGAGGAGGCAGAAAGGGCTTTATTTGGCAGGGATAATGTAGGAGTTTTAATATTTTTGTCACCTGCTGAGGGGCGCTTGCCCAGCTCCCACCCTCCAGTCCACCTGGCCAGGGGACCAACTTTGAGCATATATTCCTCACTCTCCTCTTTGGATCACTTCTTTTTTTTCTTCCTTCCTCCTCCTTCTTTCTTTCCCCCTTTCCTTTCTTGTAAACTCTCTTTATGTCT
The DNA here is from genome assembly GCA_004027555.1 of Craseonycteris thonglongyai. NCBI lineage: Eukaryota > Metazoa > Chordata > Mammalia > Chiroptera > Craseonycteridae > Craseonycteris > Craseonycteris thonglongyai. The sequence continues at coordinate 99,750 of PVKE010001373.1, forward strand.
TCTCTTCCTTTGTCCTGGACCGTGGGAGGACCAAGGCTAGGGGAGACAATGACTGTGGCTTCCTTCTTTTGCTTTTATCTTTTCTTTCTACCCTTTGGACCATTCCCTAGTCATCAGGACTGACAAATTTACTGTGCCCGGCTCCTGCCCTCTACAGGAAAGTTAGCACCTTAAGACAGGAGGCAATGGAGACTCCAACAGGAAGACACACCCTTGGAAGGAGCATGGCCCTAATGACAGCTGATTTCAGACTTCTAACTTCCAGAACTGAGGTGCCCGGGGGAAGGAAGGAAGAAGCAGTAAAGGAGACAGAGGTCAGACAGAATCAGAGAAAACTGAGGAGCCCTCACCCAGAAAGCTGGAGGAGGAAATGGGGGGTAGACATCTGCCTAATGGATGGGTCTGCAGTGGCCAGTCCTACTCTGGGCCCAGCCCTGCTGTCTGCGCCTGACATTCCAGGACAATGGGGACAGATTCCTGTTTCATTTGGTGGGTTTTGTCTCAGGCTTAGCTTCTGAGGAGTAGGAGCTGAAAGACCCCCTCCCTTCCCATTCATAGGTCCATCTCTTTATTTGGCCACCCCATTCACTCTTTTGCTCCCCTTGACTGCCACCTCCTGTCTCTTCTTCAGCCCCTACACCTTGAGTCCCCACTGCATGGAGGGTGGTGTAGAGGCCTGGATGGAAAGGCAGTCCAGAGCAGAGGAGGCTGTCTAGGATGGGGAGGAGGGCAGGGCAGGACGGAGGTCCTCTGTGTTACTCCCCGCTTGGGCCCAAAAAGCTCCCCTGAGCCTTCAAGAAGGGCAGGTGGCCAAAGGCCCGGGTAGAGAAGGTAGATTCATTTCCTCATAAAGTATATGCTTACGAGGGCGGGAATTTCACATGTGGCTTTTTGCATAGTCAGGTTGTCAGGTAGTTAGCCCATTTGAGGGCTCATAAAGTCTCCAGCTGCTCTGGACAGGAGCCTAAGAGTTTGAGTGGTGACTCAGTATGGCTGGAACTCTGGGGAGAAACCTATCTATGTGGTGTCAGGTGTCATTAAAAACCTGGGCTTTAGAATCAGTCTGAGTTCAAGTCTTGCCCCTCCCTTCTCCCTGAGCCTGTGTTTCCACATTAGGGCGGGGGCGGTGGTTTCCGGAGGAAGATTGGCCTGGGCAAGTGGGGCTCGAGGAAGCGAGAACCTGGATGTGGCCACCAGTTACAATCTAATCCTTGGATTCCCCTCAGAAATGTAGTGGTTGGCACTTGGGCAAACTGTTGGACAGTACCTAGTATTCCTGTATCCATTTCCTAGGACTGTCATAACAAAATTCCACAAGCTGGTGGCTTAAAACAACATAAATTGGGGAAGCTGTGATGGCTCAATGGGTTAAGAACTCACTTTGCTGTCCTGGGGTTCGAGGATCGAATCCCGGCCCCGGCCTGTGCAGACCCATATGCTGAACTGGGGTGTGTCCCCAGTTTGGTTTTTGCCAGGGTGAGCTTCCCATGTGGGAGGATTCTGGTTGAGCCCCCAGCTCACAGGGGCATGCCTCCTATGTGGGAGGCCCCCACTCCCTGTGTGGAATGAAACTATGTCTAAAACTGATGATGTACAACTATGGAGTCTGCTCTGGGCCCTCCCCTTCTCTCTCTATCTCTCCCTGTCTCTGTCAAAAACAATAAACTAAATGTTTAACAACAACAACAACAACAACAGAAATTTAGCCTCACAGTTCTGGAAGCTGGAAGTCTGGAATCAAGGTGGCAACAGGGCCATGTTCTCTCCAAGGGTGTGTCTTCCTTTGGGGCTGACCACTACCCCCTGTCTAAGGTATGAACTTTTCTGCTGAGGCTGGGGCAGGACATGTTAATGCACTTGCCAGTCCTGAAGACTATGGAAGGGTTGGGGGCCCTCACTGCAGGAAGAAAGGAGGGAACATTATGGCCTAAGCTAATTGGAGAGGATATTTGGGGGTCCTCACATCCCCTCCTGTCCCTCTGAGATGGCTCTGTGTTCTCAGTGTCCTGTGAGATCACCAGGAGTACGGTAGGTGGGAACAGGAAACTCTGGCAAGTACTGCTTCGTTTGAATCTCCCTCTCCTTGTTCTGGGGACTCACTCCTCCACCCATGTCTTTACCACCTTAGGCTTGGGAGGGGTGAGGTGGGAAGAAGCAGGAGGCAGGGCTGGTGGGACATGCTAAGGGAGTGGTGTGCCTGCCTAAAGAGGTTGTTTGGAGGAGCAGACTCAGTGGATACCAGGCAGGCTCTGTCTTGAGTCCCAAGAATCCAGGAGTGTCACAAACTTCCTACAAACATGACTGGGTGATGCATAAGGCCATGAGACAATGCTCTTGAGCCCTGGGTGGCTCATCTCCTGTTCTTCTTTTTTTTTTTTTAAGATTTATTTTTATTGTTTGTTTTTTATTTATTTAATTTATTTATTTTTATTGGTTTTTGACAGAGAGAGATACAGAGACAGAGAGAGAACTGAACTGGGGGCACTCCCCAGTTCAGCATATGGGTCCGCACAGGCCGGGATTCGAAGGATCTCCGGGGCTGCAAAGTGAGCACTTAACCCACTGAGCCATCCCGGCTTCCCCAATTTTTTATTGTTTTTGACGAGAGAGAGAGAGAGAGAGAGAGAGAGAGAGAGAGAGAGAGAGAGAGAGAGA
>PVKE010001374.1:0-78390 GCA_004027555.1 Craseonycteris thonglongyai
AGGACCTTGCTCAGAGGGTTGTCGTGCAGATGGTGTGAGCTCATCCAGTTCATGCATTTCATACCATGTCTATTTGATGGCAGACTAAAATCCAAAAGGGAAAACTGATTTGCTTCAATCCATGTTACCTGACTCTGTAGCCACAGTGTGAGAAGAAAACATAATTCTTCCTAGAAGTGAATTTGAAGTATTGTTCAAAGGAAACAGATCTCAGATGTCACTGAGATGTTGCTGAATTTGTGCAAGGACCTTTGAAAGAGGAGGAAATATGTATTAGTAAGAAATGTCTTTATGCAGAAACTTGCTGATAGCCAGTGGGAGCTATTGAGAAGGAGAAATCAAAGGTATATATCCTTGCTATAAGGCAACAGTTCCCAGCATTTAAGAATTACTTAGTGGAACTTCTTAAAAATACAGATTCCTGGGCTTCACCATCTAAAGATTCTGACTGAGTAGATCAGAAGAATGTCTAGGGAATCTTTTTTTGTTGCTATTGTTTTTATTTGTTTTTAAAATCTCTAACTCTGAATGATTCAAGTACAACCTGAGGCTCCTGAGAACCAGCTCATAGACCACCCAACCAGGTAGAACATTTGAGTGCTGCTTCTCCAGCTCATACACAGACAAGGAGGATGTTGCAGCCATGGAGGCCTGAAGAGGTGACTGCCTGAAGCGGGCATGTCCAAGCTGTGGCCAGGGTGGCTTTGAATGAGGCCCAACACAAATTCTTAAAACATTATGAGACTGTTTTTGAGACCTTTTTTTCCCCTAGCTCGTCAGCTGTTGTTGGCGTTAGTGTCTTTTATGTGTGACCCAAGACAGTTCTTCCAGTGTGTCCCAGGGAAGCTGAAAGGTTGGACACTGATGGCCTAATGCTTTCTTGTCTGACTGTTTGTCTCGTTTCTCAGAGAGTGGAGAACTCAGTGGGGGGTGGGGGCCAGTTGAGGGGAGGGTTTATAAGCAGTTAGGAGGATTTGGTTGATGGTAAGGAAGTAATGTAGACTTAAAAAATGACTGTTTTCTGACATCAAATCTAGAACTAGAATATAGTCAGATAAGTACCCCAGCATTAGAAAAATTCAGAGAAGATCTAAGTTTATTAGTCCATGGACAGAGATTCTGAATAACATGATTAAAGAAGGCAGAGAGATTCTGAAATTTGAAATTCTGATGCTTTGTCAGTCCTAGTGGGAAGAGAGACAACTAAAATCCCATGTGATTGTATCCATGGATTTCCTGATTATAAACAAACATGCAGAGAGGAGGAGTGGAGTGGCGCATAACTATGGAGACACACAAAAGGGTAGCCTGAACCTTTGAGAATGGTGCCAAGAAGGCGACACCGTGCGTATGTTAAAATTGTCCAAAATGGTTAAGTAATCTGGGAGAGTTGAAAACAAAAAAATCAGCTATTTGGAGAACAGTGTAAAGAGTGAGCGGATGTGTTCTTGGAATAGACAATGTAGTGATAATAAAAAGAAACAGTGTATTTTCACTTCCTACTTAACCACCCCACCCCCTAATAATAATGGTTTTAAAACCAGGAAGGATAGAAAAATTGTAGTCCAAGAAGCTATGAAGACATTTAGGAAACACACACTCCTATAACAGTAGACTTGAAGACATTGCATGACCTGTAGTTGTGATTTTCAGAATTGTGTGACATTAGAAAAGTAATTGTAAACCACAGGCAGAGCTACTGGGTACAGTATGCCCTTGACAGCTTGTCAGCTGTGTTTGGTAATCCTGCATGGTTGGGGGACAGATGTCTTGGTTTTAAGAACTAGAAACTGGAGAAAGTGTATTTGGAGAATATTAGCCAGTAAATTTGATGTTACACTCAAGCAGAATTCTTAAGTGGATTTATCAAAAGTTAATTCGCTGAAAAGACTAGGTTTGTGTGAGCCTAGAAGAATACATACAGAATGTTATTATAAAAGTCGGTATCTCTGAGAGGTGGGATTTAGGGATTGAAAATATTTTTCTTACATGCATTTTATAATTTTTTTTTATGGGTTATGGTTAAAAAGGGCCAAAAAGAATGCAATACCAGTTCTATGTGGAAAGCCAGGAAGGGAACACACAGAACCACTGCACCAGGTTCCGCTGGTTTCCTTTTTGGAAAAGGTTACCAAACTGGTGGGTGAGAAAAATGATGTAAAGGTGGTAGCGTCTTCATGGGCAAAGTTTCTTCAAATATCCCTGAGGACTGAACAGAGAGAAGTGTGGACAGCAGTACATCCAGGTGCTTACAGAACAAGTGGCTCAGTGTGGCACCTTGAGAATTTCATGAGTGGATCAAGGATAGCCTGCAGGGAAGTGCCTAGATTCATGGGTGCTGTCCTTGGTTCTGACCCATTTAACATGTTTGCCCACAAACTTGGGTATAAATACTTATCTTTGCCTGTTATACAGATCTGGTGGGGAATACCCACCTTTCCGGATGACAGAATCAGAATTCTAGAGGCGGAAATGGGACAGTCTGATAAAGCTTTAAAGCTGACTATAGTAAGGATAACTCCTGCACCAAGCTGACCCCCACCTCTCCAACTAGCCTTACAAATACAGAATTAGGGGGAACTGTTTTAATAGATGATTTGGGGGGAGACGCCTAGGATCTTGACTTACTGCCATCTTAGGAATCTACTGTGATATGACTATTTTAGATGGTAGTGTGAACTTCAGCTGCATTACCTGAAATATAATGGCATGTGCAAGAAGAGATAGTGGTTCCAGTGTAGTCTTCATTATCAGATCATAACTTGGGTATTAGATCTAGTCTAAAGTAGGAGAATTGGTGTATAAAGGGCTATAAATCATAATCAAGAGTATAAATAGTTGTTCCTAGAGTTTAGAAATACCTTAGTTTGTAAAGCATTTTTTCTGTATCATCTCATTTTGATATTTTCAAGGTGGGGGGCAGAGATTAATATCCCCATTTTATATACAGATGAGGAAACATAGGCTCTGAAAGCTTAAAGGTTTATCTGTACCCTGCCAAGTTAGTGCTGCTACTGCATGGCTTCTGTTTATCTTGAAAAAGAAAACAAATATTAAGCTTGTATGGTGCATTGTTATTTTTAATATCTTTTCACAAAACTCATTTGATTCTTACAGATAGAGTGAGAAAGGACAATTATTACTGGTATTTACCATTTTACATAGTAAAAAACCAAGGGATAGGGTTGTTTCAGTATTTGTTTCATGCCATAGGACTGCTATGTGGTGAACCTGGGCTTGAAATTGGGATTTTCTGCTTGTATGTTTAGTGTTGCCACCACTACAAATACTAGGCCTGGGGATGAGCTTTATTTCCTGTAGCCACAGAGGACGTGGCTAGTGCCACAGGGTGGGAGTTTAGTGGAGGCAGCAGTGTTGACCGTAGCCATCTGCTGCTGTGAGCCTCAGGCTCTCTTTGAGAGAACCATGTGGCTCTTGCTTTTGAGCATTTTACCTCCACAGATGGAGACATGATTAACAAAAATACATCTAAGTACACACAACTTTTAACTCTTGGATTGTCATTTAACTTTTTATAAGCTTTTTAAGATGTTAGTGTTTCACTATTTTTCTCCTTAGCCCCAAAATATATTCACACTGATCATGGATTAATAGGATGATTTGTTATAAGAGACAGTAAGACTCAGAGCGGAAAGAACAAGGACTTTGGGTAAAGAGATCAGAGTTCCAGTCATGGCTTTACTACCCTGTAGTTTTGTGCCTCATCTGTGAAGTCTGGCATCGTTACCCTGTGGTGGTTTTAAGAGTTAGAAAAGAAAATGAAAATAACACTTATATCATAATATCTGACAAATACAGAACTGTCCAGGATCTGCCTTTACACTATTTTATCTTTAGAAGAGTGTGTGTGTACGTGCTCGTGCACATGTGTATCTATAGAACGATTGCTGCTCTTCAGATATGGGGCCTGCTTCCAGATTTCGTATTCCTGTTCTAAAGAGGTACATTACCATCTCCCTCCCCACTCCTTCACTGCCTTTTCTGTTTTGTAGAGCAAGGCCTAGATCACATAGCAGAAAACATTCTTTCCTACCTGGACGCCAGGTCTCTGTGTGCAGCAGAGCTGGTATGTAAAGAATGGCAGCGAGTGATCTCTGAAGGGATGCTTTGGAAGAAGTTGATCGAACGAATGGTGCGCACTGACCCTCTGTGGAAGGGGCTTTCAGAAAGAAGAGGGTGGTAAGTACTGGGGTTGTTTGTTCCCTTGAAAAAAAAACGTTTTTGACCTGGGGTCAGTTTGGTTACTCAAGAAAGCAGCACCCTTGCCAGATGTGGTGACCTATTTTAAACAAGTGGGGAAAGATGAGTGGTCAAGAGTTGGGGGGAAAAAAGGTAAAACTGTTCAAATTTTTCCTTCTGTGCAATGTATATTTCCTTTCTAGTTATTAACTCTTAGGAAGTATTGCATAGTTTGAGTGATTTTGTTTTGTTTTGTTTTGTTTTTTTAAAGATTTATTTTATTGATTTTTGACAGAGACAGACAGAAGAGGGAGGGCCCAGAGCAGTCTCCATAGTTGACACTAGTTTTCCATATAGTTTCACTCCACAGGTGGGCACAGGGCTGAGCAGGGCAGGAACTGGGCCGGGAGCCTCCCACATAGGCCCCGGCAAGAACTGAACTGGGGGCTACACACCAGTTCAGCATGTGGGTCCCCACGGGCCGGGGCTTCAAAGTGAGCACTTAACCCACTGAGCCATCCCAGCTTTCCCTGATTTGGTTTTTTTAAGCTATGTATTTATGATTTTCCTTTCACCTTTTTCTTTGGTGATGTTACCAAGAGATAGATAAGAAAAAAGAAAACATGAGAAAGTCAAATAATGCCGTTTTGCTACTTGTTAGTGTTCCTGATTGAAGATAATCGGAGGCATAGCAGGCAGGCTCTTTTAGAGAAAACCCATGAACTTAAATGTTAAATGTAGCTTTATTGCTCTGTACATGTTAGTAACCTGGCCAGTTCGCACAGAGAAAGAGCTGCAGATGCGAGCACACGTGCCAGTGGTGGAAGTGGGGGGAGGGCTGTGTTTTCTTATGGGAGGAAGTTTGATGTGTACTAAGTTAGATTTTACACAAAAGTATAGAATGAGAGGCTGGATTATTGTGTGTGGGATATTCAGAAAATAAAAGTCCCTGATCATGTTGGAGAGTTATAAATGGAAGTAAACTTATGTCTCACATGTTTAAGCTCAGAAATCCTGCTTTTGACCTGTTAAAGTTCAGTGCAAGTCAAAAGACTTGAATGATACAGTGTCTTTGTAAGCAACACCTTTATGTAAAATTTACCCTTTTATGTGCAAAAATGTAATATCTGTTTGTTTTATTTGCCAGGGATCAGTACCTGTTTAAAAACAGACCTACAGATGGCCCTCCCAATTCATTTTATAGGTCATTATACCCAAAGATTATCCAGGATATAGAGGTAACTTCATGATTTATCTGTTTTACATTCTCTGTCTGTCTTGTGCTCAATTTTTACATTGCCTTAGCCTTAGAGTGTTCTGTTAATCTGAAATTGTGAGACAAGTACGGTAAGTTGTTTTGAAGTTGAAATCTTATAGTCAATATGTTATAATCAGTGTATAGTCTGCATCTATTCTTCCGAGTAGATAATGTTTTTTTGTGAAAAATGAACTAACTTTTCTAAAACATGAAATGCTTCTGTAAGGCTGCTAATTAATGAAGACATTTTTCCAAAACCCAAAGCCCAGCTTTGTAGGTAAACAGCTTTGTATTTTTGAGGCATATCTGAAGGCACAGTCTAGGTTTCTTCTGTAAGTTTCCCATCATTTTTCATAAGAAACAATTCATATATGATTGTGAGCAATAGTTAAGTGGGCTTTACAGGATAGATTATGCTTCTGGACCATTTTTGGATTTGAGCATAACTTCATCAGACTGGTAAAACTCTGTAAACTTGATGAGAAATATTGGAGATGTTTGATATTGTTCATGTGTTCTAATTAGTTCACTTTTATTATTTAGCCCTTTTTCTTGAACCAGGAAATATATGCACAGGCATTTCTCATTAACTCTTATGTGTTCTTGGCAGGTCCTGGTTACTTCACTATTTCCTCCTTGGCAGAAAAATTCAGCCTTCTCCAGGCAATGCTGCATCACCCATAAAGTTACACTGTTTCCCAAACGTGAAGTAATCCTCTCCCCCAGGTGACAGACATAAAAGTTATTGTGCCAAAATTCATTAATGGAGAAACGTGCTTTTTTTGGAGGTTCTCCCCGAGAAGGCAGATGTGAATTCATAGAATCATTTGGTTAATGGTAGATCTGAATGTTGCTGAAATATTATTATTTAAAGCACAAACCCTTGTCTTTGAATATTCTGCTTCCGAAAATGAGCTACAAAGTCACCTTTTAGGGAGGGCTAAGTAATTTAAAATTTTCACCAGACAAATCATAAAGTTTAAGAATTAATCGATCCATTGGCAAAACTGAATAAGTTGCTGCTGCAATATTAGTAGCTGAGATATAGTGTTAACTTGCCTCTTGGAGTGGTATGTGCATTTTAGGGGAGAAGGGCTATCTCTTACCCATAGATATACTAAGACATTTCTTGTGCATCTTAGAAATGACATCCTGCCCCATGCCCCTACCATTATTCCTTACAAAGTGTTACCAAATTTCCTTGAGTAATTAAGTAAATCCTTTATTATAAGAAGGATGATATTTATAGTCTATCATTAATAAACAGGAATTTTGGAACAATTTTGATCGGGTAGTAGATTCGGTGACACGGATTATTTTATTTAACCCCTGTGAGTACTATTGTAATTGACATATGAACTCAGTATTCCATGACATGACAGTATGCGACACCACCTGCCATATCCATTTCCTCAGGCTAAAATAATACTTTTAAGTTAGTAGAGGAGGCAGATGTGAGGGAAAATAGAGAAAACCCTATTTAACCCAAAACTTCTACATCATGGTCCTCTACCCAGTGTTCTTAAAGTGTGGTTTGGGAATACCCACTGGTTGGCCACAAGGGTCTCCTCCAGATTTTTGTGGGCTCGATCTCTTAGTGTAAGGGATGATGTTGTATACTTTTGTGTATTCATGTGATATGCATGTAACAGTAATAATAATAAAAAAAAATGTACTATGTATAGAGCCTTGTGCTAGATACTTTGTTAAGCATTTTGTAACTTAATACTCTGGACAATACCTGCCAGGTACGTTATGTCCTTATTAAAGTTGAGGAAACTGTGGTTCAACAGGTTAAATTGCCCAAGATCACACAGTTAGTAAGTAATAGAGTCTGTGATCTAGCTTAGTATATTCTCCATACTTAATACAACATTTTGTACTATAGATCACTGGTACCTCCTCAAAATAGATAAGGGTTCTTTACCTCTGTTTTGGGAGTATTTTTTTATTCTGTTCAGGGTGAACACACAGAGAATTGTATCAGTGATCCATGGATCAAACAATTGAGACTCATGGGCTTGGCCATTGCCCATGTGGCTGATGTGAAACTCTCATAAGCAGAATAGGATCATTACAAGTACCCTCTTTTGAGCCATTGTGGTGAACGGTGAACTGTGCTGTTTGACTTAACATAGATTATTGCACTAATTCTTACAGCAAGGTACATATCCCCATCTGTAAGGAGGGGAAACTGAGACTTAGAGAAATTTTAGAACTTGCTGCATAGTTTGTTACAGGATTTTAGCTGAGCTCTGACTAGCTCTTAGAGTTGTTGTTTGTCATTTTCAAAGTGGAAAATAAAAGAAGAGGTATGTTATATGCCTATATACTTCAAGTTGGCCTTCTCATCTTTCTCCAATGTGTGAGTACTCAGTGTCCTTGACTGTTAGTTGAAAAGGGGGCATGAATTAAGATTAAGATTTGTTGGTTTTGTTTTAATTCAGTTAGTGCTTTAAAGGGTTTTAATTAATAAGCACATTGCCAAAAGATAAATTATGCCCTGAATATCAAGTGGATGTTTGTGTCCCTCTCCCAGGTTGCCCACACAGGACAAGCAGCAGAGTCTCTGTGTGTCCCCCACCCCAGTATACTTCACAAGGTTGCCAGTTCACAACACCTTTTTCTTTTTCTCCTTTCTCTTCCTTGACAGCTCTAGTTCATGTCCTGGCTCCTATCATTTGTCCATTCCCAGATTTGGTTCTGATGAGCAGGTGACCTTGCCCATCCTCATTGACTCACCAGAAATTGGCTAATTTTTAAAGAAAAAGTAGAGAGCCTGGCTTAGTGTGGCCAGCCCCTACGACTCAGGAGATGAGGATGTAAGAAATGAAGTCTGGGGAGAATAAAGAATTCTTAGCTTTCTGCAAAGGTTCATCTCTCCTGTGTGTTCTTGCCACAGAAAGGGGGTTTAGAGTGCATCTAACCTGAGAAGAAATTACTGGGAAACCTGAGGGACATTCCTAAAAGAAGCAGCTATATTTCCTTTGCTATCCTAGAGTCTCAGTTGTTATTATCATGATTATTAATGGTGAGTTTACTATTAGGTACCTTGCTACAGTGACTTAATTTAATATTCACATTGTTAGAACTGAGATTTTTAGTTCAAAGCCAATGCTCTTTTCATGCTACATGCCCTCAGGCGTCTCTCAACAGAGACAGGAGTTGTTCTCGTTTATTTGTTTTTTACCACATTGACATTTACACTGATAATATTTATTTATTTATTTGTTTGTTTGTTTGTTGAGATTGAGAGAGAGAACTGAACTGGGGAAGCTCCCAGTTCAGCATATGGTTCCGCATGGGCCGGTGCCGGGATTCGATCCTCGGTCCCCAGTGCTGCAAAGTGAGCACTTAACCCACGGAGCCATCCCGGCTTCCCCAGGAGTTGTTACAATGAACTCAATTGGTCAGAATGCTAATGTCTTTGACTTGGATTTTTCTCTTTTGTCATATCATTGAAGTGGCAAACTCTCATGTGATAAGCCTTTTTCCTCCTTCTATGTACTGGATTACAGCCTTTGAAGCACTCTCATTGGAACGGATCACTGGTTAAATGATGGTGTGTTGTATTGCACCTTTTAATAAACCACATTTTATTCAGGGAAAGTGGGGAGCTTTTTTGTGGTTTACAAACTTGATATTAACATTGTCCTGACCAGAAAATGCTGAAACTTGCCCACCCACCCAGTTGTGTTTAGGCTTCTAAAAATAATGTTATTCCTCCATACTCAGACATCTGTTTTCACTCTATTGCCAATTTACATGCCGCTGTATACTCTGTGTATCATGGCTACTTTCCCAGTATTTTGAAAATTTGCACAGGGTAAAGGGATTTTACAAGTTCTCAAAAACACAAAATATTCCTTCACAGTAGCCATACCGATGTCTTCACTGATGTCTAAGTGAAGGGGCAGGTATCTGCATAATTAAAGGGGTGCACCTGTGTGTGCTCCGTATGCTTGCTGCTGAAGTTAGTATAGTTGGATTTCATTGACTGATCCCCTATCCTGGAGTGGCTAAGGAGAGCTCAGGGCTCTTAACAGTAAATATCAGCCCTGACAGACAACCATTCCTGGCAGTTCGGTGAGAAGATAGTTTTGGTCACAGCCTACTCCTTTTGGTCAGTGTTCTCCATCCCTGCTACTAGGCACTGTGATGAGCACTGTACATGTGTCATCTCATTTGATCCTTAACAGTTTTGAGGCAGAGGAAACTGCAGCTCACACAGTCAAGTCATTTGTCAGAGCTGCTAATTGACCCACGTATTTTCTACCACAGTGGGCTGCCTTCCATTTTTAAGGGCCTAGTCTTTTTATAAAAGGCCTGGCTTCTAAGCATTCAAATGAGAATTGAGGTTGTCAAATAAGGTGGTAGGTAGTATTTTGGGCAGACAGAGTCAGCAGGAAGTGCTGCTTTCTTTTGTGGGTGGCCTTGGGAAATCGAGAAGATTGAATTAGAAATTAGATGGGGTTGGTGTGCAGCAAAGCAACCCACTCCCTGATCTGGTTTAGTGCCTCTTTCCTGGAATTTTTGAGACAAACTGCACTTGTTTTGGGATTAAGGAACATAGTAATTTTTAAAGCAGCCCTAAGTGGGACTTCTCAAAATGATTCATCAAGAACTAGTTGGCGGGGAAGCCGGGATGGCTCAGTGGGTTAAGTGCTCACTTTGCAGCGCTGGGGACCGAGGATCGAATCCCGGCCCTGGCCCGTGTGGAACCATATGCTGGACTGGGAGCTCCCCCAGTTCAGTTCTCTCTCTGTCTCTGTATCTCTCTCTCTCTGTCTCTGTCAAAAATAAATAAAATAAATAAAAATATATTAAAAAAAAAAGAACTAGTTGGCAAACATTTTCTTTAAAATTCAAATACATGTGTTAGAAAATTAGGCTCTTTCTAAGTGTTGAGAAGCTAAGCCATTTTCTAACCTTTATTTGACTGAGAATGAGAGCCAGTTGTCTAGCAGGGCTTTCGGGAGGCTGGCGCCTGGCATCTTGTTTGAGGGTTGGAGATAGAGGGCCTGGCTCAGCCTTGCATGGTGGGTGGTGTCCTGTCCAGGCTTCTCTGGATGGGCAGGCTGACCGTATTGCCTCACCCCCCGCTCCTCTCTGCTGTACAGCTTTCTAGGTTCAGTAAAAGAATATAACCAAGTCACCTAGTTCCAAAAGACATTTTAGAGTAGAGAGAGAAAGAGAACGCACATGTATAGGAAATTCTTTTTGGTATTGGGAGTTCCCTATACCTTTGTAAATAAAAAATATTTTTTTCTGCTCAAATTTCCTTGTGATAGCAAATGTGCCTTTTCTGTTCATTGAAATACACAGTAACAAAGCTACGTACTGATTCAGTAATATTTTTAAAATAATTGTATGTTTTAAAACAAAGAATGGTATATGAATTTTATAAATGACATCTGATATATATATGTGTGTATGTGTATATATATATATGTATGTATGTATATATGACACATTATATAATCATCTTTGTAATATCTTGGGTTTATATGAAGTCATACAACCTGCAGTAACTTGGCCCCAGGAAGTTATACCCTGACCATTGGTAATCACTCTCAAGAGTCACTGGCCATGAATAAGACTTGTTACCAGTGTGCCTGCCTCCTAAGTCGGTATTTTCCTGGTATGCTGAGGTGTATCAGTCACTATCTGAAAATACTCTATTTCTCTAAGTGATTCTAAGCACTGAGTTCAGTTTAAGAAATTTTTGTCTTTTGTACCCCTTTTTAAGAAATTGCTTATATAGACAGATCTATTATCTACTTTGATAAGAGGTAGCAGAGGTATGTGAACTAATTGTTTTGGTTTTGGAATGTGCTTTTCTCTCTTACATTTGCAAGCTCACGGAGGTGATGCTGCTGGTTCAGGAGCTCTGGCTTAGCAGATGGCTGCTGAGCATGTCTGTGCCCTGGCATCTTCACTGTGCCTCCTTGCACCCCTTGGGTGTTCGTTCCCACCTTCTCTCAAGGCTTTGGTAGGGAGCTCTTTGAGGGCAGGGGTTATATTTCTCAACTTCTGTACTAGTTAATTACTGAGGCCACAAATGGTGGAACATTTTCCTTTTTAGATATATGTGTATCAGTATCAGTATCTCCAACACTCCATTTCTTTTTCTATAAAATGAGGACAATGATTTTGCCTTCATAGTCATGATGATTAATGTGAAGTGCATAGCATATAGTACCTAGCACATGGTATTCAGTGAATTTTAGTATTTTAAAGCATGCTGCCTTCATAATAAGAGGAACTATGGTCTGTTATGAATGAAGATGAGAGTTATCTCCTTCCTTTAGCAAAATAGCTCATTAAATTTTAACTACTCAGATAATTAATTACTCAGAGCTAAGTTTTTAAATTACATCCTGAATTTAGGTATAAGCAATTTTTCTGGTCCCGACTGTTCCCTAATTTCAAGGACCAGGAGTTTACACTTCGGTTGTTCTTAGTAGAAACTTTGTATCCTTTGATCCTGAAAATTCCTCATGCAGTACCAAAAGTTAGATCTTCCAGGGCTCTGGGCATGACCCACGTTCTCATCAAACTTTGCCCACTGGCCTCATGCCAAAAAGTACTGTGTATCTCCTTAAGTCCTGCAGCACTTACATTTTTAATCACTCATTTGCTACTGACATTTTATCTGGAATTGTTACTGATCTTTTTATGTTCTATGTTCACTGCCTCAATAGCTAGAACTATACTTCTGTATAGACACTGCATAACTTAGGAAGAACTGGGAATGACTTCAGTTCACCCTGTTTCTCATTTTGTGGCCTTAGGCAAATTAAAATCCTTCCTTTATTGAAAAGGGAGAATAATATGGACTTCCTTCCAAGGTTAATATTTAGAATATGTTTAGAATATATCCAGTTTCAGATACTGTGTGCCTAGGGACTGGAGTGGTGCCTCCCTTGAAAGCAGTATCTTCCTGTTGATCATTTAATCCCCACTGTTTAGCACAGTTAAAACCTGGAATATACCAGCATCTCAGTAAGTGTTGCACCAATGATGAAAGAATGAGACTCCAGGGCTGGAATGTGCCATTCTTATTCGAAAGGAGCTTTAGTCTGTTGGAAGATTAAAAATGGATAACAAGTAAAATTTTTCTGTATTAGTTGGTGTGTAGTAGTTTAATATCTTCTCAGTGATCAAGACAATGCTTTGGATGGAAACACAGATTGTCAGTGCATACTTAATGTTGGTGGTATTCTTCCACCAAATATTTTAATTGGCATTAGAGGGTGACCCAATGAGTTACTGTTTATTTGTGTGTTTTGGATGCAAATGGCATTCTTTAAACATACTGAGTTCTGTCTAGGCCATTTTTTTTCTAACCCAACCCAAACTCATTGGAAATCCTATGATAGTTGCCAGACTGGCAGGGAATGTTTGAGAAAAAACATTGTTGGGCTAATGTCTTACTTGGAAAAGAGCATGATTTCTATCCACAGACAGTTACGCAAATCAAGATGGGGTATCGGTGGTATGTTGCTTCTGAAAGCAATGCCAAAGTCTGAAACCTAATAGAACATTTGATTCACAAAAACTCATCTGTTGCCTCCTTTCCCCCCCCAGACTATAGAATCTAACTGGCGGTGTGGACGACACAACTTGCAGAGGATTCAGTGCCGCTCTGAAAATAGTAAAGGTGTCTACTGTTTACAGTATGATGACGAAAAAATTATCAGTGGCCTACGGGATAATTCTATTAAGGTGAATGATTGATTGTATTTTGTATGTATTCTTTTTAGAATTGTGTTTACATGTTAGACACTAGATGTGACAACCTTGTCATTTATTCCAGATTGGTTCATCTGTTCCACTTAGTCTTGGCAGCTCGTGGTGGCTCTGAAGACCTAGAGGTGCAGAGTATTTTCTCATACAAACCCTAGATCTCTGGGTTGTCTCCTGATTCTTACTTCCTCTAAGCACCCTTACATTCTGTATTCTGTATTTAGGTGCCCACAGAAATTATCTCAATATTACAGGGCTCTGGATTACTCGCTGGTGAAAGTGTTGCCTATTTGCCTGTAAATCAAAGTCATTACCTTCTATGGTTTATAAGAAAGGCTCAGAAAAACAAAAGAATGATAGGGCCAATTGGATTGCTCAATCATCCACTTTCAATAGTAAATAAACTGAATTATTTCTGTGTTTAATGTTTGGTGGCTGACCTGACAGATTTTGTTTTATGTTGTTTGTAACTTATTTTCTCATATTAAAACATTGGGGGTTTTTTTTACATTAAAAAAATTATAATTACATATAGAAAAATTCACTCATTTTGGTGTAAAAGTCTGAGTTTTGACAAGCACCAAAGAATTGTAGAACTGTAACAGCAGAATATAGAACAGATACAGAACAGAACAGTTCCATCGTCCCCAAAAGTCCCTTGTCCTTTGTGTTCACCTCTTCATGTTCTTCCTGTTAGGCAGTGGCCACCACTGATCTTTTTTCTTTCCCTATAATTTTGCCTTTTTGACATGTCACAAATGAACTCATACAGCATATCGCATTTAGCCATAGTTCATTCCTTTTTATTGGTGAGTGGTATTCCATTTTATGGGAATTCCAGTGTGCTTATCCATTTGCCTGCTGAAGGACATTTGTGTTTCCAGTTTGTTGAAATTATGAATAAAGCCACTGTAAACATATGCATGAAAGTTTTTGTGAGATCGGAAGTTTTCAGTTCACTTGAGTGACAACCTAGTAGTAAGATTGCTGACTCATATGGTAAGAGTATGTTTTACTTGCTGAGAAACTGCCAAGCTGCTTTTCAGAGCGGCTGTATGAACCATTTTACATGCCCCTCATCAGTGTATGAGAGGGCTTTTCTTCTGCATCCTTGTCAGTCCTCAGTCTTTTTTTTTTTTTTAACATTAGCTGTTTTAATAGGTATGTAGACAGGTCTCGTTTTATTTTCCTGATGACTGATGGTAATGAGCATCTTCTTACTTTCTTGTGTTTATTTACCATCTGTGTGTTTGTTGATGAAGTTTCTATTCAGATCTTTTGTCTGTTTTTTAACGGTTTTTTGTTTTTATATTACTGAGTTTTGAGAGTTCCTTCATACTATATTCTGCATGCAAGTTCTTTGTTAGAAATACTTTGCAAATATTTTCTTTCACTCTGAGACTTGTCATTGCATTTCTTAATGATATCTTTCATAAAGCAGGAGATTTAAATTTTGATGAAATCCAGTTTGCCAGTCTTTTATGAATCATGTTTTGGATGTCACAGCAGAGAAACCTTTCACCAAGCTCTTTGAATCTGCATGTTTCTCTCTTTTATTCACCAAATTTCAGCAGTTTTGGGCATTACTTTATTCTTTTTTTTTTAAGATTTATTTTTATTGTTTTTGACAGAGAGAGAGAGAGATACAGAGACAGAGAGAAGGGGGAGGGCCCAGAACAGTCTCCATAGTTGCACATCATCTGTTTTTTCACATAGTTTCATTCCACAAGTGGGCGCGGGGCTGCACGGGGCAGGAACTGGGCCGGGGTCTCACCCCAGTGAGAACCGAACTGGGGCACTCCCCAGTTCAGCATATGGGTCTGCACGGGTCGGGGCCGGGGCCGGGATTCGATCCTCGGTCCCTGGGGCTACAAAGTGAGCTCTTAACCCACTGAGCCATCCCGGCTTCCCCATACTTTTTGAAATATTTTTCTGTACAATTTCCCCTTTCCTTCTGAAACTCTCACTTACATAAATGTTTGATATTGTCCCTCATTTTTTCCAGCATTTTTTCTTCTTTAGTTTGTCTTAAGGTTGGCTGAAGTTTTCATCTCTTATCTCTATTATACCATTGTCCCCAATGAGTGAATTTTTTGATTTCACATAATGTATTTTCTGTTTTCTTTTTCTCTGCGGAGAACCTTTCTCTTTTCATTCACATCAAGCATGTTTATCTTTACCTCATGGAATGTAGTTATAATAAACTGCTTTGAAGTCTTGACCATGACAACATCTGGGTAGTCTCAGCTTGTCATGTATTATTGATTGTCTGTTCCCTTTGAGAATTGATCACTTCTTTGGTTTTTTTATGTTAAGTAATTTGGGATGGTATCTTGGACATTGTGGATATTATGTTGTACAGACTGTGGACCTGTTAAAATCCTCTGGAGAATGTATGGGTGAGTATGTTTTTAAGCAGGTGGTTAACCTAGATAGTTCAGAAGACAACTTTTGCCTTGACTTCAGCAGAGGTTAATTGGGTAGGCGGGGTGGAGATAACAAGGTTAGGGCTTGATTTTCATCTTTTTGCTGCTTTTTGGTACCTTTGTTATGCCCCTTTGGGTCTGTCTTGGGCTTGCACTCACTACTTGGAAGTTGGTCTGAGACTTCAGTAGCAGTTTAAATATCAGTTCCCTTTTTACAGCCTTTGCTATGCTGATTCAGTCCATCCTGTGTGTGCACAGCCTAAGTCATGTGTTCTGTGGGTTTTCATGTAGAATTAGGGGGTCCTTTTTCTCCAGATCTTTATTTACTCTTTTGAATTGCCCTAAGTCTCCTGCCCACAGGGATCCTTTTTACCTTTTCCTCAGGGCAGAAAATTGGTGTTTGTCTTGAAATTTTAGTTATCTGTGCCACTGCTCTGCATCTGCATGACTAGGGCCTGTCCTGGAATCAAAGCCATGTGAGACAAGGGGGAAAGCAGGGTCCTTCACACATTCTTTGGCCCCCAAGGATCTGTTTTCTCCATCTTTCTGTTCAGAAAGAGTGGTTTCTCTCAGAATTTTATGCCAATGCCACTAGTTCACGGTGCAGCTCCATGATCTGCCCCTGCCCAGGCCTGCTCAAAGCACAGTGGAAAGATGAGAAGACAAGCAAAAGAGTGGTGAACTCACCTCATGTGGATCACTACTTTGTGTTTGTATTCCTTGCCACAATCCATGTGGTTTCTTTCTGCCACTCCCCTCACTCATTTGAAAGTCCTTTAGCTAGTTAGTTGCTTTTATATTTCTAGTAGAGTTTTTAGTAACAATCAACTGGGAAGATAGTTTGTAGTGAGCATTCTCCTTGGCCCTATTTTCTATATAGTTTTACTTTGGGTGAGATAAAGGGTGGTGTTTTTTTTTTGTTGTTGTTTTTTGCTTTGTTTTTTTGTTTTAAAAAATACATGTAAAGTAGTGGAATTTCAGCAATTCAGATAACTTAGGGTAAAAAGCATCCTGAATTATAGCATATAAAGAAACTATTTCACTGGTTTCCTATGTTTGCCACGGTTTCCCAATAGTATTCTGTGGATATGAATCTAAAGGATATTAATTTGAAGAATAATTTCCTTCAAACAATTTCAGAAAACACTGCCTTCTGTTTCTCCTTGGAAATCCACAGGCACAGTAGCATGTAAAGGCTCTGAAAAGGCCTGCAGTAAGACACCCAGTTCCCCAACTTCTAAAACACATGCCCACAGAACCCTATTTTTGCATAATTTACTGATTTCCCTGACCTGTGGCTGCAAATATACTCTAGAAAGAGTGACATGTGTTACTATTTAATTTTGCCAGTTCTTTAAGGAATAGAGAAGAATGTTTATGAGGACCTTGTCAAAGTGTAGGCTGGCCATAGGCTTGCATTTCATTTACACAAGATGTGCTTCTAAAGAATTTTCTTAATGGAGGCACATCCGTGTTTTAGTTAAGCTTACATTTGATTTATAAGACAGAACAGTAGAGCAGAAATGTACTTCAGAGACATCATCTTGGTCTCTAGATCCAGCCATCATTCCAGCGGTTGAAAACATTTTGTACTTCATTCTGCATTAGTCGTTGATCACTAATCAGTCTTTCAAAATGACTGTGGTTCTACCTTGTTAGAAATGAAAAACAAGACTGGCTATTTTATAGAAAGTCACTTAAATGTCTGTGGTACTTGTAATACCTTGGCCATTTGCAATAAAATTTAGGAATACTGCAAATTATGGTGACTATTTTACAAGGGAAGAGACAGGTCCACAGAATATATTTTTCACCATTCAAAAGAAGGGAGGAAAAGCGCACTCAATGCAAAACTATTAATATTTTGCTTCCTTTTAACATTTTCTTTTTTAAAATGCACATAGTGGTTATGTTACTTTATGGACAACATTTATAATTTTTTAAAAACAAAACTAATAAAGTATATTTTTTCATTAAAAACTTCATAATTTACATTGAAATTTGTCAGAAATTCTCAAAATTTTTTATTTAAA
Organism: Craseonycteris thonglongyai; assembly: GCA_004027555.1. Taxonomy (NCBI): domain Eukaryota; kingdom Metazoa; phylum Chordata; class Mammalia; order Chiroptera; family Craseonycteridae; genus Craseonycteris; species Craseonycteris thonglongyai. The sequence goes on from PVKE010001374.1 coordinate 17,667, forward strand.
AAATGTTGTAAACAAACAATGTATTAAGGGGTATGCATTTTTAAAGGTGTTGTTTTCCAAAGGGTGAGCCAACTCTTTTGGTAGAGTTTATTTTAAGATTCTCTTATAAGGCTGTTAAGTATAATGAGTGCAGTAGCTAGGGGACAGAGTAAACAAAATAATACATCTGTGCTGAAAGTCAGTATTGCTTTTCCCCTTGTCTTCCCCCACCTGTTTGATGTTTAACTCGCTTATTTACTGGAAGCAATTTGTTATTTTATGAATCAGAAAATAAAGTGAAACAAGCATTGGTCAGAATGTAAAATACTAAACCACTGGTTGCTCTTGTCTCAATAGATTTGGGATAAAACCAGCTTGGAATGTTTGAAGGTTCTAACAGGCCACACAGGTTCTGTCCTTTGTCTCCAGTATGATGAACGTGTCATTGTGACTGGCTCTTCTGACTCTACAGTGAGGTGAGTGATTTGACTTCGCTGGTCTGAACTAGTGTACCTCCCATGAGAAGACCGAGCGCGATTCACACCATCTGTGCAATCCATGTACACAAACACTGCATAGGTTCTTGTGTGCTGTACGTCAGAACCACTTCTGGTGTAGCTGCACGGGAGCTAAGTGGTTAAGAAAGCTAACTTTGGGTCCTGTTCCTACTGCCATCCAGAATATAGAGAAGGCAACACGCTTTCCTATGAAAGCACATTGCCAGGGAAGCTGGGATGGCTCAGCGGGTTGAGCGCTCACTTTGCAGCCCCGGACACTGAGGATCATATCCTGGCTCCAGACCCATATGCTGAACTGGGGTGTGCCCCCAGTTCAGTTCTTGCTGGGGCTTATGCGGAGGCTCCCGGCCCAGTCCCTGCCCTGAGCAGCCCCGCACCCTCCTGTGGGGTGAAGCTATATGGAAAACTAATGCTGTCAACTGTGGAGACTGCTCTGGGCCCTCCCCCTTCTCTCTGTCTCTCTCTGTCTCTGTCTCTCTCTCTATCAAAAACAATAAAAATAAATCTTAAAAAAAAAGAAAGCACATTGCCTGGTCATAGGCCAGCTTTCTCCTCCTGGGAGGCCTGGCTCCAGGGCCAAAAGGAAGCACATCAACCTTTCTAGGTAGGTAGATACTATCTTCTTTTTTTTATAGATGTATTGGGAAACCAGGATCAGAGAAGTTAAGTAATTTGCCCAGTCACATAGTTAGTTAATTTTGAACTTTGAATTTATGTTCAAGACTGTCTTCATATTATGTAACCTTTCCAGTAATGGAGACACTGGTTTTCACATGCCACCCCTGGGGCAGAGTGAGGAAACTGGAAATGGCAGTGTTCCCGAGTGGAAGGGAAGCAGTGACGGCCAGGTGGAAGCCGAGGGTAGAAAGGAAACATGCCGTCCGGTGGCTTTGGTTTTCACTGTGGGGAGGACTCATCCGAGCTTGGAGCTCATGCGGTGAAGCCTCAGCTGCACCACTGATGGCTGGGGCGGGCGTGTCCTGTGGAGGGGAAGGAAATGGCTCTGGTAGCTGAGTCAGAGACTTGAGGAGGGTTTTCTATAGGCACACTTGAAGGACTGCAGTCATTGTCACCATGCCTAGGGTCCTTCCCCTGATTCAGTGCTGCCAGGCCGCAACTCCTGTAGATCACGTCTCAGCCTTAGAAGCCTGAGTCTCTCCTTTTCTGCTTTGTGTGCACTTGTCCTCTTGGGAGACTGGGGTTACAGAAAGCCATGACATGTAAGGGCTGCCCCTAAGAACCCCATGTCTCAAGGTGAACCAATTGGGAGATGCTGGCTTTGTCCATAAAGCAGTTGGGTAAATAGATGTGTGTGGGGATTGATGAGACAACAGTACAGATTCAGGGGCCTGTCCAAAGTCAAAAAGAACCTCATGCTGTCATCAGCTCCCATGACACTGCGTTTCCTTCCCCCGTTACGTCAAACTCACTTCAAAGCCCACTTACTTGAAGTATCATTCCTTTTGCCATCAGCACAAACCTGCACACACAATCCCTGAATACCTGACTATTAGGTAAACCTAAACTTTGGCAGAGGCAGGATTGGCCTTCTCGTTTGAAACCATCTGGCATTCCTCAGCACATAGAGAAATGGCTTCTGGGGGCTCCTGTTAAGAATGCACTTGGAGGGGAAAGCCGGGACGGCTCAGCGGGTTGAGCGCTCGCTTTGAGGCCATGAGGACCGAGGATCGAATCCCGGCTCCGGCCCAGGCAGGACCCGCGTGCTGAACTGGGGAGTTCCCACAGTTCGGTTCTCTAACTGTCTCTGTCTCTGTCTCTCTCTCTATCTGTCAAAAGGTAAAGTAGAAATAACTATGCACTGAAGACAAAAAGATAATTTCTCTCTATGAATGTGAAAAGATAAAAAAAAAAAAAAAAAAAGAATGCACTTGGTGTCAGGTCCCAGTCACAGCTACTAGAAAGTTGTCGCCACTCCCTTCCCTGCCCTGGGGCCTGTTGCCAAGAACAGGCCAAGAGCATAGGCACCAGACTCTTCCTCTGGTTGTCGCAGGACTTCAGCAAGCATCGTGCTTTCCTCTTCTCTAGAGTCTGGGATGTGAACACAGGCGAAGTTCTGAACACACTGATCCACCACAATGAGGCTGTGCTGCATTTACGCTTCAGCAATGGACTGATGGTAACCTGTTCCAAGGACCGCTCCATCGCTGTGTGGGACATGGCTTCTGCCACCGACATCACTTTACGCCGTGTCCTGGTCGGCCACCGTGCTGCTGTCAATGTAGTAGACTTCGATGATAAGTACATCGTGTCTGCCTCTGGTGACAGAACCATCAAGGTAAGTCTGCCTGCAGTCATGTCCTGCTTGCTTCTGTCCCTTTTAGAACAGAAAGGAGGCAGAGGTGGCTTATGCCAAACCTGGTATCCTGCAGGGTCTTTCTTCTCTTCCATGGTGCTTCTGACCCCAGAGGCCATCCCATTCTCTGTGCTTCTGGAGTTATAGGCAAGGGAGGGGAAAAGGGTCATGGGACCAGGATGGAGACCAGCCCTCTGTTCCATGAAATGACAGTGTTGCTAACCTTCTTGAGAAGAAGAAAACTAACCTGTTGAGCTTGGAAAATTAACCCGTGAGCTCGGAGCTTGTACATTGTCACCTTGCTCCACCCTCTGGCACTCTGTCGAGGTAGGTATTGCTCCATTGTACAGATGTAGCTCAGGGACCACACAGCTAGCTAGTGGCAGCGCCGAGATTTGATTGAGTCACCCAGTTTTGCCATAGACCCTGGGCTGGGTTCTGGCGATGTGGTGATGAATAACACACATCCTGTCCTGTGGTGGGAGGCAGACATCTGCCAAGCACTTGCAGTCTAGAGGAAGCCATAGGATATGGTAAGTGCACTTCTGGTTCCAAGATCCTTGTTAATTTTTAAAATGCTAGCTTTCTTAAATATTTATAACAGCTTTATCAATTTACATATCATGAGATTCGCCATTTTAAAGCACACAATTCAGTGGCCTGTGGTATATTCACATTGTATATAACAATCACTAGTTCTAGAGCATTTTTACCACCTTCCAGAAAACCTCAACCCAACTAGTAGTCAACCCCTATTTTCTCCTAGGTTCCTGATCTATGCTCAGTCAATGCATTTGTCTGTTCTAGACATTTTGTATAAATGGGGTTATGCCGTATTTGACCCTTTGTGTCTGGTTTCTTTCATATAGCATGATTTCAAGGTTCATCTGTGTACACTGTAGCACGTATCAGTGCTTCATTCCTTCTAATGGCTGAGTAAAATGTTATTGAGTGGATGTACCACATTTTGTTTATCCAGTCATCAGTTGATGGACATTTTGGTTGTTCACAGTTGTTGTCTATTATAAATAAAGCCTTCTTAAATATTTGTATATTTTTAGTTCTCTTGGGATGATAATTCTGTGTTTAAACTGCCAAATCTGTTTCCAAAGTGGTGAAAACATTTTACAGTCCCACAAACAATATATGAGTGTTTGAACTTGACTTTAAAAACCTATTTATGACCAGCACTGCACAGCGTTCTAGCATCTCACCCCACAGCCCTAAGTAGCATTGAACTTTAGTTTGGGTGATCTGGAAGCTGAACAACTAGGATTTGTATACAGTAGTTCTGCCACCAGTTGGTACAAATCCAGTGCCTGGAGTCCAGAAGTTTTGGGCATTATTATAAAACAGTGATAGCACAAGAACAGCCTGGAGGATTTCTCCATATCCTTACCAATACAGGTTATTGTGTCTTTTTTATTAACAGCTGTCCTAGTGGGTATGCAGTGATACCTCTGTTAATTTCACTTTCCATTTCCCTAATGACTAATGATGTGGACCATCTTTTCATGTGCTTATAGGCTATTTTTTATTTTAAGATTTATTTTACTGTTTTAGACAGAGACAGAAGGGGGAGGGCCCAGAGCAGTCTCCATAGTTGCACGTCATCAGTTTTTGGCATAGTTTCATTCCATACAGGTGGGCAGGGGCCATGCAGGGTAGGAACCAGGCCAGGGGCCTCCCACATGGGAAGCTTGCTTCAGTGAGAACTGAACTGGGGGCCACACTCCAGTTCAGCACATGGGGCCATACAGGCCGGGGCCAGGATTTGATCCTATTTAAATCTTACTCATTTAAAAAAAATGGATTATTTATCCTTTGTTTTTATTTGCAGGCGTTCTTTATATATTCTGATAATAAGGTCCTTATCAGAAATGATTTGAAAATATTTTCTTTCATTTTGTGGGTTGTATTTTCACTCTCTTGATGTTGTATTTTGAAACACTAAACAATTTTAATTTTGATGAAGTCCAGTTTTTTTTTTGTTGCTTGTGCATTTGCTGTCATGTCTAAGAAACCATTGCCTAATCAAGGTCATGAAGATATACTCCTGTGTTTTCTCCAGAGGGTTTTGTAGTTTCAGATCTTACATTTAGGCCTTTGATATTTTTAGAATTACATTTTTATGTATAATGTGAGGTAAGGGTTCAGCTTCATTCTTTTGCCTGTGGATATCTAGTTATCCCCTTCAACTACAAATGCAGCTGGTAAAATAATTCAGGGCACTTTGGTTGCTTCATGTCTCCTTACTTGGTTTTTAATACATTGTGTGCCTATGAACATCTAAGTGTTACTGAGGGTTTCACAAAAAAGGGACTATTTATTCCACATTCACAATATTAGGAGTGATGTGTCAAAACAGGTGGAGTTGTTCAAGAAACTGCACTGAGAAGATGAGGATGTGAAAGGTGGAACTTTTTCACATTAGTTACACTGGGTCTTGTGTATCACCTGACATGAAACATAAACCGGGCCCAAACTCTTCCCTCCCAGCAAATGAATGCTGAGCTGTCCTGGAGATAATCTCTTTGTGATGATCTCAGGGTTTGGAGACTTACAACCTCCCTTTGTATTTCAGTCCAGTTTTATCACTCAGCAGTCAAGAAAATTCGATGCTGTCCAGTCTGGCCTTCCTAGCCTTCCAACTGTATTTCATAATCAAGTAGTTTGATCAGTTCTAGAAGCTCTGATTTTTTTTTTTTTTAAGAGTGAATTGTGACCCCTATGCATTCATTCTTTAAAATGTTGCTGATTTGTCTATAGGTCTGGAGCACGAGTACCTGTGAATTTGTTCGTACGTTGAATGGGCACAAGCGCGGCATTGCCTGTCTCCAGTACCGGGACCGGCTGGTTGTTAGTGGATCATCAGATAATACCATCAGGTGGGTAGAGGCTGGTGTGCTGACAGAGCAGGCTGATGGACTGCCATGTGTTCACTTGTCTCCTAGTCCTAATGCTTGAAAGACTCAAGAGTCTTTGACGATGCTTCCAATAAGAAAACTTTAGGTAACTTCTATTCATCTGTTTGGCTCTGTAGAATTGTTACATAAGTCATATACAGAGAAAAAGGCTGGATATAGTCAATGGGTTTATATTTCCAAGACACTGCATATGCTAACAAGAGTCTCCCACTGTGAACTTGTGAACTGGACAACCCCAGAATGCACTATGTATATGTATCTAGGAAGTGATGTCCCTAAGGCGGGGGTGGCGAACCTATGGCACGCGTGCCCAAAGTGGCACGCGTGCCCAAAGTGGCACGCGGAGCTGTGAATACCATTTAAAAAATTATTGTTTATGCTCTTATAGACATAAAAATAATCGATACCGCTATCTCACTCGATGGGTTGGCACGCGAGTCGAGCGAGTATACTCTTATTTCATAAACTTTGCACTCAGTCGCCAAAAGGTTCGCCACCCCTGCCCTAAGGGATGTCATCAGGAGAAGGAGACCCCGTGGTGGTTCTAACCTCAGTGGGCCTCATGGACTCCAGGCTAGAAGCCTAAGCCCTGGCTGTATGTATTTCCCCTCAGAACATGCACTTTTTCTCCTTTACTGCTTGTAATCTCCATCTCTCCCAGAACAGTTCTTTCTAGACCATAAGAGAATGTCTAGGAACTGTATAATTGAAGTTTCCTGTTTGTTGACCTCATTTAAATAGTAGTACACACGTGATTCAAAAAAAATTTCAAACTGCATGAAAGCAAATACAATGAAGAGTAAGGCTTCTTCCCAATTAAGTGCTTAAAACCACACAGATGGTGTAAATGTACATATGTATCTTTGTGTCTGCATAGTGTAGACTAGAGAGTGGGACAAAGAAAGGATTCCAGGATAGTGAAAAGCATGTATGGGGCTTGTGATCGTGTGTGAGGAGTTGTTTCACAGAGGTCTGCTTTTCGTTCAAGGCTATGGGATATCGAATGTGGCGCCTGTTTAAGAGTTCTAGAGGGACATGAAGAATTGGTCCGATGCATCCGGTTTGACAACAAGAGGATTGTCAGTGGGGCCTACGATGGGTATGCGTTTCACATTTTCAAATGCATGGCTATAACCATCTCAAGAGGGAATCAAAAGTCCTACATAGTAAGCAGCTGTGTGTGCTGGGTCTCATTCTGGGTACTTTCTATGCGATGGTGGATGGGCTATTACACCACTTGATCAAGTGAGGCCACGCAGGCCCTGCAAGATGACTTGCCTTGCCCCAGGTCCCACAGGAGCAGCGCCTCTGGGCTCCTAAAATTACCGCTTTTTACCATGATTATGCCCTTAAACCAAGCCCTATTTATTTATTTGAGAAATTTTTCTTTCTCTTGGTGAGTTGAACAGTTCCTCTTTTTAAAAGCTTATGACTTTTAAAATTAACAAATGGCAACTGTAAACCTTTTAAGACGACTTTATTTTATGTATTCCTCATCACTGGGTTGCTTGGTCTGTCTACGCTCCTGTTGCTAACTCTTGGCATTTGCTTGGTTTGAAGAAAGGTCTTGGGAGTTTGTGGAGAGCCCCAGCTTCTGTCAGTAGCACCTCCTCAGCCCTAGAGAGCCCCCTGACGAATGGGTCAGAGTCAGGAATTGGAGTTTAGATAACCTGAAGCTGTGTTCATCTATCCCTTGAAATAATATTTCTTCACAGTTTTAGCACTTCTAAGAATGTGTAGGTTCTTATTTTTTCCAAAGTCAAGTATAATTGGTTTAAATAACTTGTAAAAATATGAGCATGGTCCCCATTGATTTTTATAATAGGCAGTTCGAATTCCATTGTGTCAAGGAGATGCTTGAGAGCATTTAAAATGTTAACTTCTCCACTAATCGCGATCTCATTTTCCTTTCTAGGAAAATTAAAGTTTGGGATTTGCAAGCTGCTCTGGACCCTCGAGCCCCGGCAAGCACGTTGTGTCTGCGCACACTGGTGGTATGTGTTCTGTGGGGATGGGCAGAGGCTCCCTTGCGGGAGGACGGCCGCCTTCAGATAGGCCTGCCTAGGGTATCACAAGGAAGCTGTGTCTTCAGAGAAATGGACTCTTCTGTTCATATTGTTTAACCACAATCAGAGAGTTTTTGACATTTCTACCACGATGGGCTCTTTCCTAAGGAGCATTAATACAACTTATAATGTGAAAGCAGGTCCTCATTTAAAAGTGGACTGACTTTGTCAGAGATCAAAGTGTTTCCTTCCTGCAGGTTTCAGAGATTTCTTGATATACGTGTCTGGTTATGCTATTCTTTTATAAAAAACAGCACATTTTTTACTATGATGATGGAATTTTCCCTCAGCCTATCATAATCTATGGATTATTGCTTTCACAGAGAGGAATACTTTATTTTTATATGTTAATCTTGTTTCTGCAGCTTGATCAAGCTCATTATTTCTAATAGTCTGCTTACTTTTGTTGTATTTTTGATGAGATAGTTTGATTTTTTTTTTTTAATTTTTAGTAGTTTTACCTTTTATTTCTGTATCTTTGCTTCTTGCATTAACTAAACCAGGAGTGTCCAATCTTTTGGCTTCCCTGAGCCACAATGGAAGAATTGTCTTGGGCCACACATAAAATACACTTAACACTAACGATAACTGATGAACTAAAAATAAATCTCATAATATTTTAAGGAAGTTTTGACGAATTCATCTTGGGCCACATTCAAAGCCATCCTGGGCCACATAGGGTCCATAGCCTGTGGGTTGGACAAACTTGGGCTAGACCATGCAGAACTATAGATAAGGCCATTCTTGTTTTATTCTTGATTTTAATGGGGATGCACCTAATATTTCACCATGAATTTTGATGTGGTTTGGGATAGATAGTCTTGGTCACGTTGAAAACACTATTCTTCCTGTTATAATTTTTATAGTATATCAAGAATGAGTATTCCATATTGTTGTTTACCTTCCTAAGACCCTTTGTTAAGTTTTTCTTCTTTGACATATTAATGGGCTAGGATCTAGGATATAACATTTAATTACAGAAAAGGCCTAGAAGGAAAAGCAGAGTATTTATTCCTGCGGTAAAGGGCAAAGTTCATGAAGCTGGGCAGAGCTTTTAGGAAGCCTGGCTGAGAAGCTGCATTGTCAGCCCGTATAAGTCCCCAAGCATGAGAGATGGGGCGCTGTAAAGGCCCATTTTATTCATCAAGCTGTTGTTTCACAGGAACATTCTGGACGCGTGTTTCGGCTACAATTTGATGAGTTTCAGATCATCAGCAGCTCTCATGATGACACTATTTTGATTTGGGATTTCTTAAATGTGCCTCCCAGTGCCCAGAATGAGACCCGTTCTCCCTCTAGAACATACACTTACATCTCCAGATAACAGTCTGCACTTTACCCGTTTCAGGTGAGTCCTTCCCTTTTAATTTTGCTGATTGAATTTACACCTGCCCTTTGGGGACATTTTGTGACTTGGGTTTCTTTCTTAGTGATAGGAACCACGATGACGATGGTTGGTTTTTACTAGATGTCTCAACTTGACAGAGTTCTAGTATAAGGCTAGATCTTTATGGTCTCATCATAATGAGGTCTGAATTGGAATCCAAGTCATACTGGCAGACAACTTGGTTCCTGTTTTTAAAAACTGTTTTCCCAAAAGGTTTCCCTGTCATACCAATGTAATGCCAGTAAAGCCCTCAGATTCAGTATTGGGGTGTAAGAATCTCCTTTTTCTCTTTTCTTTCCTGTCCTTTGACTCTATTTTACTTAAAAAAATAAACCACCATCAACCAAACATTCACAATTACCTTCTCCCCATCACAATTCACCACCACCATCGTTCCTTAGAAGAGGACTCAGAGAAGAGTGTTTGTTGAGAGAACTCCTGAGACTCATTCCTCATCCATTAGACACAGCAGCTACTCTGGAAGCGAAGTCCTTTGCTCTGGCTGCAGAAAGACTTAGAGCCATTGTGGCCATGGTTTGATAACTAAGTGTGTCCAGCCTTAAGGATGAGAAGCCTTGCTTGGCTACATTCTAGGTACTGATGACCCTGTCATCTGAAGCAGTATTCCCAACGTGGAGGGTTTTGCAAGGGAACTAGTGAATTCTGTGCACATTAACCCCTTGACATATAAATTAAATGAAATTCTTTGTAAGCAAAAAATACTGTTTATTTTTCAACTTAACCTATGTAGGTACAATATCCAATGTTGGATTCATATAACTTGTAAACTTTGATTCCAAATCTGTTTAGTAGCTGTAAATTTCACGGACCCCCAGCGTCCTCTGAATGTCATCAGTGACTCGTCTAGGGCGCCATCTTCATCTGGAGTGTGTAATTGTTCAAACTTATTCAAATAGTCAACTACTATATTTCATACTTTTCGTATTCTGTCTTCTTTACATACAGTTTCATTAGCCACAAAGTGAAGAAAATGTGATATAGCCCAGAAACTTTGCGAGGCATAGTTTTTGAAAATATTGGTGTCTCTAATAGTGCTCTTTTTGACCAGTACACATCTATTTTATAGTTTTGTACTTGGTGACATTATGATACATAATGAAAAGTATGCTTTCATTTCATCACTTGTTACTGGAAACCACTCCTCATCCTTTTTCGAGTTCTGATCCTTTATTTTTTAACTTGTATATCTCTTTGTTTCTATGGTTATTATTTAAAAAAAAAAATCACTTAGCACTTGTTTCAAAACACAAAGAGGTGTAGGATTTGCTCTTAAGCCCTCGCAAAACTAAAGCGTTTATACCAGCAATTTGGGTAAATGGTTTTATATTTGGAATATTTTCTTTTTCTTCTCCATTCCATTCTTTATCTCCTGAATCACAATCATCGCTGTTTAAGACAGGTCTTGCATGTTTACGAACATTATGTTAGATAGGGATATCTTCACTTGAATTGTCAGCCGTACAAATTCATTGAGTATCAGTCTCACTGTTTTCACCCAAATACCCCACTTGGCTTTTAGTGTTGCTTTTGTACAAATTCAAAACAGACATCTTAAAGGGATTATTTCTACATTTTACACTTTAACATTGAATATACTTGTGTAATTATTTCTTGATAATATTTGCATTATGACCACTCAAAGCAAATAAAATCTGCACGTGTCTCACATGTGAGTGTTTACAATGGCTTAAGATGCACGGCATATTGAGACATCCTTGTATGTCTAGGTGTTAAACTTTATGGAATGAATAAATATTGGTTTAATTATGCCTATTCTACATTGATATGTATATAAGGACTGTGGTTGATATAGTTCATTTTTATTTAAAAGCATTACTTAATACTTAGTGGCCTTTTATCATTATATACTTTCCTACTAAATATTAAAAATGTAAAGAAAGTCATTGCGTAGAATTGGGAATTATTTTGATGAAAAGATAGGGAATGGCTGCGTGATTTTTCTCCCCCTCCCCCATCACAGCAAACTAAGAATAGTTTTTTATGCTTTTAAATACTTGAAAAAAATTTTTAAAATGTTTTATGACATGTGAAAATTATATGAAATTCAAATTCTGGTGTTCATAAAGTTTTATTGGAATATAACCACGCTCATTTGTTTATGTATCATCTATGGCTATTTTCATGCTTCAGGGGCAGAGTTGAGTAGCTGCAACAGAGACCATATGGTCTTCAATATCTAAAATGTTTATTCTCTGGCCTTTTTTTTTTTTTTTTTAATTTTTATTTTTTTTTTTTTGACAGGGAGAGAGAGAGATACAGAGACAGAGAGAGAACTGAACTGGGGGAGCTCCCAGTTCAGCATATGGTTCCGCACGGGCCAGGGCCGGGATTCGATCCCTGGTCCCCGGCACTGCAAAGTGAGCGCCTAACCCACTGAGCCATCCCGGCTTCCCCTCTCTGGCCTTTTTAAGAGAAGATTTGCTGACCTCTGGGCTTGCCCCTGTTCCATCTCTTAGTGTTAAAGCAGGGGTCTGCATCAGGAGTGGCAATTTTTTTTTTTCTTCATGCCAACTCAGTTTAGTCAGTAGTAACTGGCTGGAGCACTGCCTTTGGAACGATTCTGGGATCTCATGTGGACCCAAAAGAACTGAAGTACCACGATTAGTTGGCTGTCTCTCCTGGGTGCAGGAGATGAGCCAGTAGTGAGCTACCTGTAAGCCACACTTGGAGTTTCTGTTCTCCGGTTTCAAGATAGTGACCATCTCTCGTGCTGCTTTCTCTGCAGGAAGATTTTTTCATAACTCAGTTGAAAAATCCATATGGCAGAATTTTTATGTTTATTGAATGGAGTCTTAAAATAGACATTATAGGGAATTACAGGGCAAGAAGACAAGGATCTCTTGAATGATTGCTCCTCCCTGTCTCAACTTCCTTTCCCCAAAAGTCTATGGAAAACATAGGGCAGGAAGAATAGACCCAAAAGAAAACTGATTTTCCTCTTGGTCTTTCTTCTCCCTCTTCAGCTAACCCTCCATCCTGCTATCAACTAGGGTCATCTTAGCCCCACTTCTGCCATCTTCAGGGTCAAGGTTTAACTACTTAGACTAGCTGACAGGAGTGTCAGCATCTAGCTGTTAACCTCCTGTCCTCTCTTATCACCATCTGCTCACCCCAATATCCCATTAGTTCCTCCCCAAAGTCCAGTGCTCCAGCTGGACTGAATTCTGCTTACTTGCTCTAATTGTACGTGGGTAGTACAGCCTCCATCACCTTCCCCCCGTTGCCTGTGCTACTGCAGCTTTGTGGACACTCCCACCTCCCCGCCACCCCTTTACTTCTTCTGACTGAATTTGTTACTTGGCGTTGAAATGGTTTATGTGTCTGTCTCCCTCCCAGGGCTGTGGAGCTCCTTTTATTGTGGAGCCCTCCTATGCCTAGTGTGTTATAAGCACTTACAAGCCAACATGACCCACTTGTGCTCTTTTTTAGGCCACATGAGAGTTTGCTCATAAGTGAAAGTGTCTGTGAAACTATAGTGTATCCATATAGTGAACTTCAAACATAAAGATAATAATTCCGTAAAAAATGAGAACATACTGTCTGACTTGGCAGTCGGCTCCTATATGTATTCCTTACATTGACAGGTACCTAGATGTGCACATCTCCCTCTGCCCCGCCCCTTTCACCCTCACTATGCCATTGTTATTTTTATTTATTTATTTATTTATTTATTTATTTATTTATTTTTTATTGTTTTTGACAGAGAGAGAGAGAGAGAGAGAGTGATACAGAGACAGAGAGAGAACTGAACTGGGGGAGCTCCCAGTTCAGCACATGGGTCCGCAAGGGCCGGGGCCGGGATTTGATCCTCGGTCCCTGGTGCTGCAAAGTGAGTGCTTAACCCACTGAGCCATCCCGGCTTCCCCTCCATTGTTATTTTAATCATTGTTATCTAGGTATGATCTGTGTAAAATAGATCGTGCCCATTTAACATGTTCCGTTTGATGAGGTTTTACAAATGTGTGCACCCCTGTGACTACATCTGTCGCCCCCAAGTTCCTTCGTGTCGCCTTTGCAATGGAGCTCCTGGGGTGATGGGCTCGGGGCGCCGGTAGGTCATAGAGCAGCCTCAGTGGATCTCAGCAGATCTCTCCTAGATCTTGGATGCTGATGCGCGTTTAAAGAGGCACATGATAAAATTCAAGACATCCATAGGATATTGGTTTCCCCTCTGGCATGTTTTAGTAGATGAACTGCAGAAACAATCACAAAGTGGACAACTTCTATGCATTTCTTAAAAGTGCCCAGACAAGGTTCCTTGGTTGAGGGATGAGATAATGCTGCTTCTCTCTGGCTGTGGTGGCCGGGACACTGGGGCATTACTTCTAGGCCCTGCTCCCGCCCATTTTAGAGAACTGAAGAGCAGCTGCCTTGTTAGGGTCCACAGTTACAAATCCATGCAAGACTCTCCTCTGCTCTTCACCAGCATCAGCAGCGGAACTTCAGATGTGTCTGTCCCTTCAAAGTGAATTACTTTTGACAACCTTGGCAGTCAGCTTTATAGGTTCTATTGCTCTTTTCCAAATTATTTTTATTTATTGTACATGAAAAAATTGTTACCATGTGATACTATAAGATATATGCATAATAAGAAACATTACCCTAATGATGATTTAACCTTGCAGTAAAATATTCACCCCTAAAATATTAGGTAAGAGTATTTCTGTGTCAGGAAACTAAGCAATAGATTTATTTGCTGAGTCATTTTTCAAAAATTACTACGGTAACTCTTGAGAGCTATATATACAGTAGCTCTCATTTTTTAAATAATAAGCCAATATAAAATCATTAGTAAATTAGTAACAGATAAGCCAAAGAAAATAAACTTTTCACAGTCACCATTGTTAACTCCTTTGTAGGCTTTAAAAATTATGTTTGATAATGCACATGTGTTCAAATGCTTCTCATTATGAAATTGTTGCATGTTAATAATATTATTTGCCTCAATTATTCTTAATGGTAAAATAATATTTGACTGTTTGGATACCTTTTGTTATGTATTTATGTTTTCCTCCCAGCTTTTAGCTGTACTTTTAAGAAATAAGATTTCTTTTTTTTTTTTTTAAGATTTATTTTTATTGTTTTTGACACAGAGAGAGATACAGAGACAGAGAGAAGGGGGAGGGCCCAGAACAGTCTCCATAGTTGCACATCATTGGTTTTTCCACACAGTATCATTCCACAGGTGGGCACGGGGCTGCACAGGGCATGAACTGGGCCGGGGTCTCACTCCGGTGAGAGCCAAGCTGGTGGCACTCCCCAGTTCAGCAAATGGGTCCACACGGGCCGGGGCCGGGATTCGATCCTCAGTCCCTGGGGCTGCAAAGTGAGCGCCTAACCCACTGAACCATCCCGGCTTCCCTGAAATAAGATTTCTTTTAGCTTAATCTTTGCCTAATCCTTTATTACCTCTGGATAGAGTTCTGGAAATGTCTAGAGTGTCTGGATTGAAAGGTATGACAAAGACTTATGATGCACAGATTCATGTTGCCCTCCATAAGAGGTCAATCAGCTAATGTCCCCACCAAGTAGCATTTGAGAGGGCCTACTTCCTATCTCTGGGTGTTTATATTTTAAAAATAATTATGCTACTCTTAAAGATCTTTCATGGGAAAGCAGTGGCAAATGAAATTGAATCTTTCTTGAACTCATTGAGAAGGCTTAATTGGATTCTTGATCTTTATGAAAACTGGCAGCCTTTTCGGAAAGTTGCCTTTAATAAAGCATACAAGTGTTTTCCAAGTCTGTGTCTTTGTCTCTGTCTCTCTCTGTCTCTGCCTTTTCCTCCCCTGCCTTTTTTCAATAGAATTTTAGGCCTAAAGATGATTGGCCAATGATACGGTACAGTGGTTAGAAAAGGTTATGATGCATTAGTTATTGTAAAATCATTTTAATAGTATATGACTTTGTTTTGATAAACTTCAGAATAGAAAATGTCAGCCTACATTGTATATAGTAATGATAAGTTTTGTTTCATGAGTGTTCTGCTTATGGGTATCTGTGTATTATATTTAGCTACACAGATGAATGTAGAAATGGTGATTGAAATGTGTACTTGACTCAATCATAAAAAAAAAGGGTCATGCAGTAGTCTTTTTCTCTACACTGTGTTGTCCTTTTATTTATGATTTATTTTTTAAAAAAGTAAGTTCTGATGATTGGCATTCTATTTAGAACAAATGCTTTGTTTACTCGCTTTGCCTATTTTTGTTTCACAATGATGAGTGCCCAGGAGGATATGAGACAGGCCATTGTAGGCTCTGGATGTCATAAAACATGACGCTGAATATCAAATCTGACATTAAGCAAGTTTTGTCATATGCAAGGTGTTTTGCAGGAGCACTGAAAGATGCTAGGTTGTAGGGTCAGGCATTGCTTCGAAAGCCCTCTCTCACGTAATGACTAATGCTTTCAACTGAGCCTTAGTTGTCTTGTTTGTGAAGTCCGTAGAGTAGTTTCTGCCTCATAAGGTTATGAGAATTTTCATAAAATTACGCCTGGCATGTCGTGCACTCAAAACAGCTTGCAGCTTCTAGTCTTGATACTGATTATGTGACAATCAGTCATGTATTCTGCATGCTCAAGTATGTGTTTGTGGATGGGGTGTGGCTTTTCCTCCATGTCTAACCAGAATATCCACACTCCCTTTGGTGTTTTCTTTATTTTGTTTTCCTTTAGGGTTTCATAGTCTTGAACTACTGGCTACATGGCTACCAAATGCCTGAAGGAGTTCTTCACAGCTGAGTACCAAGCTGGAATGTGTTCTAGACGCTGGGTAGATGCAAAGCAGCCTAACTTCAAGCACCGACCTTTCTCGCCTCCGATCCTGGCCTCCACTCGGAGAGGACACCGTAACTCTACTGACTCCAAGTAGGACAGACGACCAACTTCTCCCCCCACCAGAGAGCAAGCCTAACGCTTCCGATGTAAATTGTTCATGTGCAAGGAAGGTGCAGTCTGTTTTCTAGAAGTAAATCGACAGTCAAGAGAAGACTTGGCCTCTAATTTATACCGCTTTGCACTTTGGTCTGAGACTAAGAAGCAGCGTTCTACTTCGGTGAAATTTTGGGTGCCAGACACCTACCCAGAACGTCCAGGGCTTTGCTTTTCAGAAGTTTGCATTCTCCTTTGACTGTCCACGTCGTTCTGAACTCTGACTTATGTTAGGGACATGTTGGACAATGGAAAATTTCTCTGGATTGTTTTAGTAATATGTTTTGGATTACACTTTCTTTCTGTACCATTTCTTTTAATTTAAAGAAATATAATCCAGGTTATATTATCTCCTAACAGGTAATATAGCTCTTTTATTAACTGTTCTCAATACCCCAGCCATCTCCTGATATTTGGTAGAGTAACACCTTTACACATGTGCTTGCCTCCTAATTTAAAATACTGTATCCGCATGTAGATATAATGTACATAACAGTTTAACCTCAAGGTTGCTGGAGTCGGGGCCCCCGTGCCTGAGACACTAATGCAGAGTGTTCCCACTTAGTCATGGGCTGAGCTCAAGAACCGATACCGGGTTGGCGTGGATTACCCAGAACCCTTCCTGCAGTATTCATACGGTGTTTTTATTTTGTCATTGTCGTGTGTGTGGTGTGTATGTTTTTAATGGGAATCTTGTTTAAAATGTAATTTCTAAAGTTTAACACAGAAGGTTTTATTTGTTGTGCAGTATATACAATAGAGAGATACCTTAAAGTTTTTTTGTTGTTCTTTTCCTCGTAAGTATTTCTGAGTACTGATGGTCCTTCCCGTTGTGTTCATTTGACTTCACTGTCAAAACTCATTATTCTGTGCGTCAGTCAGTAACCCTGGGGAGGGGAGACCACTGGCCCCATTGACTGGGTTTCCTGGCTCTGGAGTTCATGCCCCTGGCCTGTCACGTTCGCAGGCCCTGTGTGCATGTTGGAGCCCATGTACCAGGTTGGGCCGGTTCTGAGGCCCTTTGAGGGTGCAAGGGTGTCCTGTGTGGTGTGAAGCGTCAGGCTCATGAGTCCCATCCCCGTCATCTCTCGTGTCACCTGCTGCCGTGGCCCCAGCAGCCCGAATGTGTGACTGGCCCTGTCTCGGTGACCATGCACGGGAAGGACCAGTGTCCGGTAGGCGCTCCTTTTCCCTTGCTCAGTATTACCGTAGGTTTGATTTGCCCCTTCATTGTTTCCAAAGATCAAGGAATGTCAGTAACACTTAAAAGGACCAATACGAACCTCCTGCTAGTTAAGCCTCTTCCCGTGGAAGCACACTCTACTACTAAAGGGAAGGTCCCTGGGCTCTGTTTTGTCCTTTGCATTGAGAACAGTGTGGGGATCAGTGTGTGTGTATGTGGTCTGTTTATTGGGTTGGCTTTGCTTTTCCCTTTTTTTTTTAAAAAGCATTCTTCCCTCCCACATGTTATAATAAATACTAAATTGATTTCTGTTTTTGAGAAGTTGAGTCTCAAAGTGTAAACAGATAAGCCTCCATTCATAAGGTAGATTGTTGTAAGCTTGCAAGTGGTTGTGACAGTGATGTAACTCTTACCACTGTTCGTGTTGCAGCTTTACTATAATAGCAAACTGGTTAGGAGCCCGGGGAAGGGGGTGGGGAGGGGCGGAGGCAAGTCTTCTGAGTGGATGGACTTTTTGTTGGTGTTTTTGCATGTTTAATATAAAAGTTCCTGTTCCTTGGGAGATCATAGCCTTTGAATATGCACACCACCTTTGAATTGTGCCTACTAAATTATAGCAGGGGGCTTTGGCACCCAAGGGATTCCGACTTTCTGGGATCAGAGTAGTAATTCCCAGCCATACTCTGGACTTTATTTTGCTAACCATAACTGAGCAACTGTAAATTACTGCTATATTAATGTTTTAAAGCACTGGGATAGTCTAATTCTAACTTGTAATTAATTATGTTTGCCAATTATCTGTTTGAAATAAATTTGTGTCTGAACAGCTATTGAAACTTAAATTGTACAGATATTATTCATGACAGCTTTGTACTGTGGAATGTGCTTAATAAAAAACAAAAAGTTGACCTTTGTCCAATACATTGCTAAGTAATGTCAGTAAATCAAGTAAGAGCATTATACAGTACATCTAATCTGGCTTCATGCAATTGTTACTTCAGCTACTAATTCAAAGCCAATACGCTTAATAAAGTGTTGCAATACTCTGATGTTCTGTTAAGAAATTTTTCAAAAAACACTGTCATGTACTATTAGCTATTCTGTGACATATGATTAAGGTTTATAGATTAAAAAAATCTGCTCTGTAAAATGAAGTTGAAAGCAAACTGCTTTGGGCCTGTGAGAACTTTGTATGAGATCACCCCAGGCCCTGCCTTAGGGTCTTTTGCTGATAGCTAACTTGAACCTCAGGAGCTGGGGCCAGTTCAGCACTCCTCCCCAGCAAATTTGCTTCCCACAAGTAACTGCATTGCTTCACAAGTTACTGTAAAACTAGGAAAATGTTCACGTAAATGTGCCCCATGGCTCCCATGTAAGCTTATCTCTGGTTCTTGAAGACGGTGGAGCTGTGAGAAGTGCAGCCAGGGACGCATCGGACATGAAATTGTTCAGCCTTTCACCTTTACAGCTTCACACATCACTTGTTGGATACTAAAGCAGAAAGAAGACAGCCAGTATTTGGATTCTGCTCAGAAGTCTTGAAACAAGAGTTTTTCTGAATAACTAGATTTCTCCCCTATTAATAAACCAAATTGGTGATGTGGGCTTGAAATTAGTATTTTTACAGTATTACTCCCACCCATTTTTTGCTGTTGTTTGTTTTGTTTTGTAAAAAATGTTTTAAAAGTATACAATATGCATATGGTGAAGACCAATTTACAAACCAAAAAGAGATGGGTCAGAAGTGATTCTCCCTTTTGCCCTTGAGAGGCATGCGTTAGGAGCAGCTTGGAGCTGGTGTTCTGGGGAGATGTCGGTGAGGACGACTTAAACACCCTCTGCCCTTCGCCATCTTCAATGCAACGGATCTTTCTGTTCCCAAACACCCTGCAGCTCGGGAGTTGGGGCGCTCTGAGGAGACTGCAGCCTTTGGGTCTGCTGAGACCTTCCCACTGGGATCACTGGTCCGTTGGGTGGCAGAGAGGAAAGGGCATGTGCGTTTGGGCCACCAATCCTAGCTTGGGATTGGAGCTCTGCCCGCTCCTTGGCAGCAAGCATGCCCTGCGGACAAAGGCGTTCCTGCTCTGAATGTGAGCTTCCTCGTGTAGGAAGTGGGGACAGGATTTTAAGAGCGCTGTCAGGATGAATGACAGAATCTGAAATGCCTAGCACAGTGCCTGGTACACGGTACGTACTCAGTATCTTTAAACATGAAACAGGATGTCCTGATCAGAGAAAGTTGTAAGGGTCAATAGGGGAGGGGTGGTTTAGATGAGACAAAATTAAACACACCCAGGCAGCCTGGGGTTTGTCTGAGCTTGGAAAATACAATGGGCTGTATGGGGGAAATCCAGCCATAAATGCCTCCATTTTTCATATGACATGGCCGGATACTTTCCAAACATCTCGTACAAGACCTGCCACTTGGTCCCCAGTGAGGAAGGACCTGTCCCAATGAGAACTGAAGTAAGTGACCAGGGTCTGCACAGAGGGAGGTGGACCAGGTGAACAGTGTTTATGCCAAGTTTTAAGAGTAATTTGGAGGAAGCTGGGATGGCTCAGCGGGTTAAGCACTCGCTTTGCAGCCCCGGAGCCTGAGGATCAAATCCCGGCCCCGGCCCATGCGGACCCACATGCTGAACTGGGGTGTGCCCCCAGTTCAGTTCTTGCCGGGGTCTATGCAGGAGGCTCCTGGCCCAGTTCCTGCCCTGCGCAGCCCTGAGCCCACCCGTGGAGTGAAACTATATGGGAAACTAATGTCAACTATGGAGACTGCTCTGGGCCCTCCCCCTTCTCTCTGTCTCTGTCTCTCTGTCAAAATAA
Source organism: Craseonycteris thonglongyai (assembly GCA_004027555.1). Taxonomy (NCBI): domain Eukaryota; kingdom Metazoa; phylum Chordata; class Mammalia; order Chiroptera; family Craseonycteridae; genus Craseonycteris; species Craseonycteris thonglongyai. The sequence goes on from PVKE010001374.1 coordinate 37,839, forward strand.
CAAAGTAATTCGGCTTTAAAAGCAGTAAACCTATCGAATCCCCAGGAGGTGTTTCTGGGAAGAGAATGAGACCTCAACGCCCCACCCTCTTCAGCCTCCAAATTGGATGTGGGGGACTTTCATGTCCTTTGTGTGTGGAGGTGGTGGTCCCAGGCTGAGGCAGGGAAGAGCATGGTACCCTCCCCTTTTTAGGCTCTATGGGTATTGTGATGCCAGCCGGCAGGCCTCATAGGGCCAGTCCCATGGCATTAACAGGCCCTCTGCACGGCTTTTCCCCCTCCTACTGGTGTGTCCGGGCACACATTCATAAATGTACCCGCTGTGCCTTCTGCAATGAAGGCACAAAGCGCGCTGGAGTGCCAGGGGGCGGGGCGGGGTGGGTGCCAGGGGTGGGCTGGCGGGTCATGCCCGATAGAGCAGTGGGGTCTCTAGCCTGTCGACCCCTGGCAAGTTTTGAACCTGGATTGACCGGTTAGGAAAGCTAGTGTCAAAATTCAGGGGATAAATGTTGAGGTCAGGGTAAGGCAGAACACTGAGAGGGTGAGGGGGGTGGTTTTGAGGGGTGTTGAGGCAGGAACGATGGAGACTTGGTTGAGGGGGTAGGAGGGGCTGTTTAGTGTGGGCCTCCCGTTTGGGAAAGGAGACACGCCCCTGCTCTCAGGAAGCTTACCTTCCTGAAGGAGTAGATAATGCAGTGTGTGCCCCACACACACGAGCTCACAAGCTAAGTTCAGACTGGGGGGTGCTGGCAAGAGAGGACACCAGGCTGGGTGGTGGGTGACAGTGGCCTCGGGGACATTTGCGTCCGGGCTGTCAGCCATGAGCCAAGGGCCAGCCTTGCAATCCCAGGCTAAGGGGAGGGCGATACAAAGGCCTTCAGGAGGGTCTGCCCTGCTCCAAGGTGGCAGGCCAGAGGGTGCTGGGTCTCCCAATAGGGAAGGAGGGTTGGGTGGAGGTGGTGGGAGGTGGTGTGATTGCATAGGGACAGATGTCCAGGAGGGAGGCCGGTGGCAGCACTGACTTGGGCCTGACACTGAGTCTGAAGGACTTCACATTTGGGAAGAGGGCACAGGACAGCCTGCAACGAAGGCAGAGCAGGGGCCGCTGGAAAGGTAGGGCCGTGATAACCCGCAGCCTTGGCGGGGCCTGGGTGCTGCCCTCAGAACTTGGAAAACTATCCGTTCCAAACATTTGCCTCCCAGCGGCCCAGGCCTCCCCCGGGGAACAGTCTGGCCACTTATGGGCTGCAGGACACCACCGAGCTCCCACCAAGATCGGGCCGCCCACCCCGGGCCGCAGGCCCCTGCCCCCTGGTCCTTGGGCGCGCTCCCTGCAGCCCATCTGCACAAACAGACGGGGCCCAGGCCTGCGCCTCAGGAATGAGGAGATAAAAGGGACCATCGGGGCTTTTTCCACCAAAGGCGAAAGCATTTTATAGAACGGGCTGCGAGTTTTTGTTTCAGGAAATTTCATCATGTCTCCAAGAAGGGGAGGGGAAGGGGAGGCGGAGAGGGAGGGAGAGAGTAATTGGCCTCAGGTTTTCTCACTCCCTTTTCATGTTGGTAACAGGAGGCGGCTCAGGTCAGCCTCAGGTCAGCGACGTTTGGGCTCTTTAGTGCCCCTCTGTGAATACCTCAGTTCTGTAATAGTTTTTCCTTTAAAAACAGCCCTGCCTTCCTTGGCAGATGGTGACATTCCATTAGCATATGGAATATTTTTCAAAACACATCCGAAAGCATGTCTCTAACGGAGGAGACTGGGCGAAAGCAAATGAATGTTTGAAAAGTATGTTGGGAGCAACTCCGGCGCCCCCTCCGCCCCCAGGCGGCCCTCTCCACCTCTGCTCCTGGGTGGTTACTGGAACCGAGGGCCGAGGATGTGTCTGTCGGCTTTGCTCTGACCATCGCCGTCGGGACAGGGTGGCTGGAGATGGAACAAGAGCACACTTCTTGGCCTGGAACAGACGCGGGTGGGCCTTTGTGCGTGTGGGCGTCAGGGCCACTGGTGGATGCTCCTTGTCCACTGAGCACCTGTGTGTGCCCCTTGTGGTGTGTGACACATCTGTCACAGTCTTTCTGGCTGAAACCCATCTACCACACAAGGGTCCCAGCGATGGAATACGCAAGTCCGATAATGTCACTGGCCTACCCAGCACCCCCAGCGGCAGCCCATGGTGCTCAGCGAGAGTCAAGTTCAAGCTCAACTGGCCACCGTCTGCCTCTCCCAACATCATGGTGCATCATGCTTCCCTCTGTCATGCCCACGCCAGCTCCCTGGCTTTCCTTCCATTCTTTATTTCTGCCTCAGGGCCTTGGGACATGCTGTTCCCTCTGCCTAGCCTGCATTTCCCTCATCTATTGGTATGGCTGCTTCCGTCCCACACGGTTCTCAGTCAAAGACCCTCTGCTCCAAGGAAGCCTTCTCTGACCAGGTCATCTGCATGACCCCTGTCACCCTCTGTCCCATTTTGTATTGTATTGACTTTCTGGTACTTGCCATTTCATTACTTTGTTTACTTGTATTTATGTAAGATGCTTATTGAATAAAGCCCTACTGTGTGCCAGGCACTGAGCTGGGCCGTGACAGAACAAACATCCCTGCCGCCATGAAGCGTAGAGTATGACATGGGAAGGCAGGTGGTAGGCACACTGTGTATCTTCTGTCTCCCGACACCAGAAATATAAGGGCTGGGGCCGCGTTTGTCTTCTTCAACGTCCACTTTGGGGCGTGGTGACCACAGAGCTCAGGGAATCATTGTGAAAGGAGGGACTGACCTCACTGTGTGAACAATGGTACTGGGGCACAGGGCAGGAACTGGCTTTCAAGGTCATGCAGCTAGTAAAACGGCAGAGCCAGCTTCTGACCCCGGCTTTGTCTGACGGTGAAGCTGGGATCCCCAGGCCCGCCCCGCCCAAGGCCTCTTGCCAGGTGCTTTCCCTACCACTTCCTCCCTCCAGCCCAACATCTGGGCCCCCCGCTCTGCCCACATCCAAGCCGACCTACCCCAGGACTGTTCCCTCGCATCCTGCATTCTAAGGACCTGCCGGCTCCGTGTCACGGGGGCTACGTGACTCAGCATTCTTCGCCCCGAGTTCCTCATCAACGGTTCGCCCGCAGTAGACCTGCTAAGTCTCTTGAGAGTCTGTGATCCTGCTTTCGTATTAACCGGTCTGTCAAGAGTGTTCAATAAGAGATTTAAAAAGTGATTTTGACTTCTGCTTCTCCAGCTGAATAGTAAGATCAAGGTCCCGCGTTAGCACGACCTCTTCTCAGACTAATATTTCTAGTCCTCTGTCCTGCTCACTCTTGATCCAAGTTCAAAGTGGCTTACAGAAAGAAGGGCCTTTGTGGGCTCAAAGTACACATGAACCCAGGAATGGGCTGGCTTCAGGCATGGCTGGATCTGGGAGCCACAAAACTGCACCATCAGCCCTTGGGTCTCACGCTACCTCCCTGACCTGGGCTCCTCTCTCCTCTGAGGCCAGGCTCTCTCCTCGTGTGGTGGCCAGATGGCTGTTAGCAACCCCAGGAGCACGTTCTAGCCTCTGAGCATCTCTGGTGGAGCCCAAGCCTCTCTTCCTGGCAGGCCCAGAGAGTCCTGGCATTCGGGTCGTGTGCCCACCCTGAAACCCATCACTGTGGCCTGAGGCATGCGGCTCTGATTGGCCAGACCTGGGTCGCATAGCCACTGGGGTTCACCCTCACAAACCACATGGACTGAGAAGGGAAGGGAAGCTGATCCAGAAGAGAGACCAGGGGGCTGAGGTCCATACAGAAAGGGGAGGGGAGGCCGGGAAGAAGAAGAACCCAGCGTCCGCTGCACGGGCCACGAGGCATGCCTTTTCCCCAGGGGCAATGGCGAATTTTTCGTGTTCTTTGAGGTTCAGCTCAAACGTCACCTCCTCCCCAATCCGCTGAGCAGGCACTCAGTCCTCCACGCTGGATGCCTCCCATGCGTCTCACTTTCTCCCCAGTGTTGTAGCTCTTAATGTGCACGTTCGAGGACCCGCGGTGAGAGTCCACCTGTGGGCTCAGGGTTTGGGTTCCAATCCCGTCTCTGCTCTTCACTGGTCAGCAACTGCAGACAAAGCCCTTCTTTCTAACCACCCCTCTGCCCCCTGGGCCTGCTCTGAGCAGGAAATGAGGTGAAGGCAGCCCAGCCTGGGTTCCCAGAGGGCTTTTGGCTTCCTTCCCGCCAGGATCCGTCTCTGGTCATGTGTCCCCAACCTCCATCACCGGTACTGGCAAATGTGCGTTGCATGAGCAAACCCATGGATTCCAGAACTGTTTGGGTACAAGAGAGTCTCCCCTTTCGTGACACTCAGATTCCAAGGTGAGCCCTTCAGGTGAAAACCCACAGAGTCAAAGACCCCTGACCACCCTTCAAGTGTGAGTTCAGTGCAGTGTACGAAGTGTGTGCTCTGTGACCCAGCACCGATGGGTACACCCATTTAGAGTTTGAGAACCTCCACGCTGGTCCGGGGTGGTGGGCAAGAGAAAAGTTCAAATGCAGACAGTCGTAGAAATGATTTTGCTCCTCAGGAACTATTGGAAGGTGAGTGGGGACGAGAAAATGGTAAATCGGAATTTCAAATGCCTGCAAGGTTCACTCCGTCCCGGCTTCCCCTGCAGCCTCACTCTATAACTTTAACGCGTGCCAAGAGGCTTGTTTGTGATGGAAGAACGAATGCGATCCACACATGTCAGTGCGCAGAGGACAGTGTGCAGCGCGGGGTGGGGGCTCGGTGACTGTGGGGGACCGAACCCGAGTCTTGCTCGGTGGTCTGACACGCAGTCCCCTAGGTGACTGCAGAGGCGGTCCGACCCCACTGCCTGTATCTCTCGTGGCAGCAGCGCAAACCGGTTCTCACACTCACGGCCCAAGGCGTTGATCACGGATGCGCAGGCCCTAGAGCCGTGTGCGTACGTGTGCCTGAAATGCAAGGCCACGTGATGCACTTCTGCTGCTCCCTGTCAGCTGCGGAGCAGAATTCAGGCAAGTGAAGTTGACCTTGGCCCCTTGGCCCTGAGTCTTGCTGAGCATTCCATTCCAAATACATAACCTTGACCACCCTCTGCCTCCACCTCTCTCCCCAGGTCCTCAATGCGGGAGCGCTGTGGCGTTGGTATTCGGGAAGAAGGTTCTGCATATTGCTTTTGCAATGCTGTCCATATGATTTCTGGGACAGCCGTGTCAAACCCCATAGGTGTGTCCTGAGTGCTGAGTGTCCCTTGGTAAGAAAGGAAACTGAAGTCCACATGGTAAAGGACTTTCCTGCTAGAGGTCAGGGCCACCCCAGCCAGCATGTGGACACTGACCGTCACTAATGAGGCCCCAGCCCTCCTGACGTTGACAGAATCTAACGCTGTCGGGTGGAGGCCGGAGCTGTGGAATCCCGGGCTCCCTGTGCTGCCCCGCTTCTCTCACCTCTGCTGGGAGCTAGGGTGCTGGGTCACCAGCCCAGGCCTGCCTCCTGGCCCTGCCTGTGAGTCCTCTGAGCTCAGGGCTGGGGCAGGCGCTTTGCTGACAACCGACCGCCTTCGCAGCGGGAGTTCACCGATAGTCACTCCATTGCTTCAGGGTCACCTCCTGTTTCTTCTGCATCTTTTTTTTCCTGCCACCAACTTGCTGATTCACTCCATATTTTCCTATTTAAATCCCAGAGGGACACAGCCTGACTAAGCTTAATGAATGGGTTGAAACTACTGGGCGGCACTTTTGGGTCCGGCCTTCCCGTAGGATACTTAAAGAGAGGCCAGGGCTACTTCTATTGTCCCATTAAGAATAAAAACCAGAGCAGCAGGAACCACCAAGGGCAGCCTCACTCGTGGGTCATGAGCTCTGTACCAGGCGCTCCGTGGCCTTATTCCTGTTCCCATCAGGATCCTGAGAGGTAGTAGCTATTGTCGTCCATTGTACAGACGGGTAAGTGGAGTCTCAGAGAAGCAAGGACACAGCCAAAGTCACACAGCTGGGCAGAGGCCGGGCCACCACTTTGCCTTGTGCGGGGCTCCCTCCCTGACCGCTCTGTGCTCAGCAAGGGTCTAGAAGTTTCCCGAGGCCTCTCTGGTGATATTCTGGAAGGAGGTGGAGGGATAGTGGAGGGCCACCACCCTTTAGGTCACTGTCCAGCCTGTTCAAAATTCTCTTGTCCATTTGATGCCAGTTCATGACAAGAATCCCTTCATGGCCATTCAGGACACAGGAAGGCAGCACACACTTGCTGGGCACTTTTAGGCTCAGCTGTGTGTCGCCTGCTTCGTCTGCTTCCTGTCCAATGTCCCTGTTCTGTCTCCATCACCCTCGGTGCATTAAGAATGGTGAACGTGTCCAGAGGGCTTAACTGATATGGGCTGGGTGTTATGCCAAGGAATTTTCATGCCATAATGTTTTAGAACTTTCTCAGCTATTATAGCATATGGATGTTACCCTTATTTATACCCATTTTGCGGATGGAGCCACTGAGACTTGGAGAGGCAAGGTCACCTTGACGGCAGATGGGAGGACGGGGGGTTGAATCCAAGCAGCTCCCACTGCCTTTACCGTGACACAGAACTTCAGCGGTTACATACCTGTGGCCAGTGAGTCAAATTTGGCTTACAGGTGTATTTTGTTTGGCCCACACCGTACTTCAAAAAACATTTGAAATGGTTGCCCGTGTTTAAAAATTGGGAACCTGCATATTAAAAACAAAATCCGTGCTTTCCGACTTCTCTTGAAGAAAAAACACATTAAAAAAAAAACACCCAAGATTGGCAACACCAGGCCGGCATTCCCACCTGGCAGTGATGGGCAGGAGCCGGCAGCCTGGTCCTCCCTGTCCCCGTAGTCCCCCTCACTCCCTATCGCCTCCCAGCACTGAGGTGGAGGGTCATTGTCATGGCTCATCATGTGTGTTCTGTTGTTTACAAGGAGGCAGCGGGTCAAAAAAGCCTGGCATGGGTTTATAAAGAATTTTTTATGTGTTCTTACATGTTTAAGATACAATACACCTATCGAGACTCGTTTTCCGCTGCTCACAACGGTTTTTGAACTTGTCGATTTGGGTGTGTTTTAGTGCGTCCGCTTCTCTTCCACGTCAGCACAACGTTCCCCTTTGAGGATGTTTTTTTTCATCTGCAGAAACAAAATAACATCACTTGGGGCGAGATCCAGCGAATGGGGTGGCTGGGGCACAGGGCTCATGCCGATTTGGGTCCAAAGCGGTGAGCGCTCAGCGTGGGTGGGCAGGCGCCGTGTCATGCGGCAGGTTGTCCTCGTTAGTTGTAAGTCACCCGTCATGAAATGGCCAAGCGGGCTGAGAGCGTCTCCAAAAGAACTCACTGAAGCCGAACGCGGCCTCCCAGGCCACCAGCGGGTCTGTGCAGAGGGGCTCCTACAGCACTCACCTCGCGGGGGCAGCCTGTCCCCCAGGGGCCCGTCCCCCAGAAGAGCGTCCCGTGCCATTTCTGTTTGTCACGCTTTCTTGGCACTGAAGCTTGCTGCCCAACCTCCGCATCCTCCCAGCCCCTGACCCTGGTGGTTGGAGGTTGCTGGGGGTCTTCACAAATGTAGTGGAAAGACCTCCGGTGGGTGAAGGTCTGGCTTAGGCTCTAGAAGACTTGGAAAGAGCCCCGCTTCTCCTCCAGAGCCCCCATCACCCCCTCTGCGCCCCCATCTCCGCTTTATTGACCATCCGGGGCCACTTCCTCGGCAGTGCTTGCCTTGGGCACACGGCTGGTTTTTTCTCTCTCCCCTGCGAACCCCCTGCCATGTTCTTCCTTATCCTCCTCAGGAGAACCATCACCGGGATTATCATGAAACCCGAGCCCAGGAGCATGAGGCCCGACCGCTTGGTCTCCGCCCGCTGGTGTTTGTTTAAACTCTTGGCTGGCAGGACGTGGGCTCCGGGCAGTTCCATGTTGTTCTCGGGCAGATGTTCGGGCTGCTGCAGGGGCGGCCCTGAGAGCCAGGGCGGGAGGCCGGGGGCTGCCGGCCAGGCTGCGGGCTGGGGGGCACCTCACAGGTGTGCTGGGGGAGGAAGACAGCAACTCCCGGCAGTTCTGTGAACGGGACCTACAGGCCCCACGGGAGGAGGGCACAGGTTCAGAGAGGTGGAGGCACTTGTCCAGTGTCACAGAGCTCCTGGGGAAGGGGCGAGAAAAGGAACCCTTTCTGTGGTTCACAGCATAAGGATGGCTTCATTAGGTTTCATGACGGTGGTCATGACAGCAACTGAGAGGCAGGGTGAGGCACAGATGACTTTCGTGAGCCTCAGTTTCCCCATCTGCAAAGTGGGAGGGGAGGTGGGGAGAGGAAAGAGTAGCTCAAAGGGGTCTGGGGAGGAATAAACGAGATAACGCATAAAGCACGTGGTATGCGATACTATTAAGGTGACCAGATTTTAACATTGGTAAAGCGGGACACCATTGACGGGGAGGGGGGAGGGGGTTCTTGATTAAAAATTTGGTCTATCTCCCACCGTTCCCTAGCTTGTCGTGCGTTCTTTCCAAAAATCGGGACTTTTTAAAAACACCGCAGGACGCGGGACAAATTGTTAAAAATTGGGACTGTCCCACCAAAAGCGGGACGTCTGGTCACCTTATACTTGCTGAACAGAGTTTGCTTTTTCTGTTCCGCTTCCTTGCAAACGTGCCCCTGTGTCCTTACTGGGAGGCAGAGAGAGGCCAGAGGCCAGGTTCAAATGCAGCCCCTCAGCCTCCTACCTGTGCGGCTGGGGGAGCATCCCACGCCCTGGCAGGGCTTCTGAGCTCCCCTCCCCTCCCCGTGCCTCTTGACTGACCACTACATCTGTCATTTCCCGGCCTGCCTCGCTCCAGGCCAGGGGTTTCCGGCGTTTGGACTGCGTTTATAGTTTGGTCCCGTCAGGTTTGATGGTCCCTCCCTCCCAGGCCCCTCCCTGACGCTCGGTGGGATGGCTGTTGGGGGGTCCGCTTCTCCCCCTAGCTTCTGTCCACTTCTCTCCAGCCTGGTGACCGTTCTACCACGCAATGTCCTTGACCTCCAGCTGACACTGGCCCTGGAGATCAGTGGGAGCCTGCTCGGGAGCTGCAGGAATCTAAACTGTCCTCTGCTCATCCCCGGTGCTGACAGCCAGCACACTGTCTCTGCCCCTGGCGTGGGGACACATCGCCTTCCATATTCCAGGAATGCTGTCACCTGCGCACCCACAGGGCTGCACACCGGCAACAACCCTTGGAGTTGGTCACGGCTCCAGACTACGTGTTCAGGGAGATGGTTACTCACATCACATCACACACCCGGAAGTTGGGAATTTGAGACCGGCGCTGTCTGAGGCTAACATTTGCCTTTCTAGTTAGAAGCACTGCCTCAAACCTCCTGTTAGCAAGAAACCCAGGTTCTGAGAATAAGAGGACCCTTGTCTGCTTCACAGTTCCCACAAAGTGCTTTGGGAGCCCCTCCATTTCCATGGAGGAAACAGAAGCCCAGAGAGGGGAAGTGACTCACCCAAGGTCACACAGCGAGGAGGCAGACTCAGGATCAGAGCTCAGCTTTCCAGTACTCAATTCACTGCTCCTTGTCCCAGCCCTGGGGAAGCCATTGCCTGAGTCTGAGGGTGACATCGATGTCCACTGGAGGTCATTATTTCTCTACCAAAAGCCAACTGGGCCTTCTCCTTGGCAGGAAAACGAGACTCTCCCCTCCTCTGGGCAAGGAGGTCGCACATGGGACGCTCAGGTGTGGACATCCCTCCTTCCAGCTCAAGGACAGGACATAAAGCCTGATTCCTGTTTTTCTAGGTGGGGAAGGTCTGAGTGCACAGGGACCCCCTCCCTCCTGCAGACATCTTCTTCGTCCCTGTGGCTCCTCCCCACAGCCTTGGCCCAAGGCCCCTCAGTGAGCGCTCCCTTCCCCCAGTCTCTAAGCAAACAGTCTTCCAGAACGTGCCCTCCGCTCGGGGACAGGCTGCCACCTCCCTCCACGGCTTCGGGCGAGTTCTGAGCCATGTGCACGGGGTGGCTAGGCTCCCCCAAGCCCTGCAGTGCCCCTCGGGGAGGAAACAGGAGCAGCGGGCAGAGCGGGCCCGACAGGGAGGCCGCAGGGGCTGCACGGCGTCCACCCAGGTCAGGACTGCATGGAGATGACAGGGAAGGGGAGGGAGGTGCTTCTGAGGGCCAGAGGCCAGAGAAGGGGTGTCTGGGCAGAGGGCACGTGTGTGGGGAGCGGGAGGGCCAGGCGGGAGGGCCGGGGCCGTCACACAGAAGGGGCCTGGGGTCCGCGCCATCCTCCCCTGCGCCCCGTACCGGGCCATGCGGAGAGGCCGGGGCTGATCCGCAGAGGCCTCTTGTCCTTGGACCAAACTATTAGCAAACGACCTTGGGAAAGTCGGTGGACCTCGCAGCGTTCGTTTTCCAGTGCTGGAAATGAGACCACCACCGAGGAGGCTGCAGGGTCACAGAGAACGGGAGATGCTTTGGACAAGGTACAAGAGGGCGGTTCCAGTGTTTGTCCAATACATGTTACAACGTTCATCAGAATAATCTCTATCACACATTCCAGTGAGGCCCCGCTGACCAGTGGACACGCAGGGAGTGGAGAAGGCATCTGAGTGAAGTGTAGGAGCGAATCATGGGATGAATTGTGTCCCCTCTTTCGTCTGTTGATGCTCTAACTCTCAGGACCTAAGAGGGGACTGTGTGTGAATACAGGGCCTTTAACGAGGTGGGTTCATCAAAATCAGTCACTGGAATGTGACTGATGTCCTTACGAGAAAAGGAAGTTGGACACACACAAGGCACCAGGGCTGGGAGCACACCGAGGGAAGACCTCGTGAGACAGAGGAAGAAGGTGGTCGGTCACCTGCAAAGCAAGTGCTCAGCCCGCTAAACCATTCTGGCTTCCCCTACTCCGCCATCATGACTGGAAGTTTTGGGGACTGAATGGTTTTTCTTTAATTTTTTAAAAGATAGGGTCAGGCTTCTGGCTGGTGTTAGCGCTAGTGTTAGGGTTAGGTTGGAGGTCAGGGATAGGTTTAGGCTTAAGGTTAAGGTAGTGGTTGAGGACTGACTTTTCTTATATTGTGTTCATACCTGCTATATTAATTAGGATGTGTTTGGCTGCAAGTAACAGAATAACCAAGTAACAGGAGTGTAAGAAATAAAGAAATCACACACTAGATAGCTGCAGGCAGGCAGTTGGTCCCAGGTTGGTTCAATGTTAACATCAAGGTCTGTCTCTCTCTCTGTTCTCTCTCTCTCTTTCTTTCTTCTGCCATCCTCCATGTATTTCCTTAAAGGATCTAGCTTATTGCCTCATAGTCTTAAGATGGCTGCCAGAGCTCAGAGCATTACGTCTTCATGATGTTCAAGGCAGAAAGTAGGGGCTTTTGATTTATTCGGAAGGAAAGAACTTTTCCAATGGCCTTAGCAATCGTCTCCTTGACCAGACCTGGTTCACATGATACTCTTTAGCCACAAGGGATGGGAAAGTGAGTATTTCATAAAATACAGGGGACTGGGGGTACCGTGGCTTTCTTAGATTGATCACGGGTTCCCTAGGGCTGGGCACACCCCATCAAGACGGGAAGCTGGGTGTTGGGGTACCTGGGTCCGTGGGCTCCTCCCAGCCCCGTCTCCTCTCCAGATGCTTAGGTTCTGAAAGCGAGGGAGGAGGTGCGGTCCAGCCTGAGAGGAACATTGCTGTCGGGGTTGTTTCTGCTGGGTGGATGGAGGGGTTGATGCCCGAGGGGTGGGCATCCTCAGTGCAGAAGCAGCGGGGGATGTGTCATGCCCTCTGTGTGGCCCTGAACCCCAGCGTGCTGGCTCAGCAGGTGTTTGTTCTGAGAGGGGAGGAACCCATGTGGGGACAAATGAAGCTGCAGTGGCTGGGATCACCCACCCTGTCACCCAATGTCCTTTATCCCTGCAGGGCTCCAATGCATTCCTTCTGGAGCCTGGTTCCAGTAAAAATGTTGTCTCTGCCAAGGCTTGAACTTGCTTTCTGTTGTTGGAAGATGAAAACTATGCAACCTGATGTGTTTCTCTTTCTGCCTTCGCTGCCAGGAGTCAGAGCCAAATGTGTCGCTCTAGTTAGCTGGGGGCCGCACTCCCTGGTTTCTCAAGAGGCACTTCAGCTTCCTCCAGGGGGCGCTGTTCAGGCTCATTGCATCAGAACCTCCAGGCCGGCTTGCTCAGTTCACCTGGGGGACACACAAAGGGATCAGACCTGTTCAGGTGTCTTGGAGGCTACACCCCTCTGACCTTAGAAAAGACAAAATAGGGGAGAGGAAGGGTTCCATCAAAGCTGAAACCACACATTCTGGCTGTCTTGACGACCACTGAATCACCGAATGCACCGGAGTTTTCTGCGTTCAAGTGGTTTCTGGGCTGCTGTGGAGCCACACCCTTCCTGGGTTTAATGGCTTTGCTGTCAGGCGGTGGGGAGGAGGCGTGTTTACTTTTCGCAGGGAAAATAGTGGTTAACGGGGGACGGGGTGGACCTGATTAGTAATCGGGTGATTTATCCCACGAGCGTTCTTGGGGTTTTCCTGGTGGTTTGCACTTGAACTCGGGCTGAACGAAGCAGGAGGAGGGGGTGGGAGGGAAGTGGCTTCGAGGAGAAAGGGGTGCGGTTGATTCAGAGGTGAGCCCCGTTCCAGAGACAGGTGGGGAGGTTTAGGCAGGAGGGAAGATGTTCTATCCTTTGTTGCCGGCACTTCCTCTTTGTGCATTCACTCGCTTGCTTTTTCGCTCCCTCGTTTGTTCCTACATCCAGGGCTTCGAAACCCTGCCTACCTTCTCTGGGCTGGAGAAACGGCACACAGACTGAGCCCAGGGACCCCTGGGATGAACAGAACCCAGGCGCCATAGGGGTTCCTGATTGGGGAGTGTTCAAACGAAGGGAGGTCATTATAGCTAATGCTCATTGGGCTCTCTCCACGGACCAGACACTGTTCCAAGCGCTTTCCATGCATGAAGTCGTTTATTCTGTCAACAATCCTAGGAGCTACGTTCTGAAAGAAAATGGAGGCACAGAAATGTAAGCAGCTGACTCGAGGTCACACAGTAAACAGATTTATTTGCACCTCGGTGGCCTGTCTTGCCTTTTATCAGCATGTTGTCCGGTCTGCTGTGGACGTGAGGGGGGTCTGCTTCAAAGGGGAAGAGTGAGCAGAGAGAGGGATTTTGCAACCTGGGTCTTGAGGAGGGAAGAGGGACATGATTGAGGTAGAGGAGGCAGCAACACCGGACCCCCCACTGAGGGTACCTGCCCCATGCTAGGAGCTGCAGAGGTGGCTGTGTCCCAAGAGGGAGAATCAGTGAAGGAGAGGCCCGCAGGGCCAGATCATGAAACTTCACTGAAGGAGGGGAGTGCAATGGTCTGATTTTAAATGAAGAAAGAGCTCTCGGGCAGCTCAGTGGAGGTTGGATTATGGGTGAGGGTAGATTGGAGTTGGGTAGAGTGAATACCCGCGTTCTCACCTGCTGTCCCCTTTGCTCTGATCTTCCCCAGGGGACCACGGCCCACTCTTGCTCTCAGGCCATGTGGTTTGGAGGACTCCAGCTAGACTTAAGAGGTGGGCACATGACTCAAGTCTGGCCAATCAGCTTCTTGCATCCCATTGGCCATAGGGGTTGGCCCGGAAATCCGCTTGGGTACATGTGACGCAAGTCAATGAGACTCAGTTCTGGGATTCCTGTTAGGTTTGTTTGGCAAAAGAGACTCTTTGTACTGAGGTTGCTGGGCTGGAGATATATGCCTGGAACTGCGAGGCCATGTTGTCACTGTGGGAAGCATCTACCTGAGGAGGATGCTGTGTTCATTGGCGGGGCTGCCATACTAGAACTTCCCGGGCTGGGTGGCTTAAAAGCAGGAATTCATTTCCTCATTGTTCTGGAGGCTGGACAGCTGATATCAAAGTTATCAACAAGGTCAGCTTCTTCTGAGGCCCCTGTCCTTGGTTTGCCAATGGCTGACTTCTTCTGGTCTGTGTCTGTGTTCTAATCTCTTCTTATGAGAACACCAGTCATATTGGAGTAGGGCCCATCCATGTGACCTCATTTTACTTGAGCTATTTAAAGACTTCATCACAGAATAGTTACATTCTGAGGTATTGGGGGTTAGGACTTTAACTTATGAATTTTGGGGGGGACACAATTCAAACCATGACAGAAGCCAACACAGAAAAAAAAAAAAAAGGACAGAGATAGAGTGAGAGACTGAGTCCTGACTTTATTTGAGCTCCTGGATCTAACTGTGCCTGAAGCTGCAGCTAATACTATCCTGAACTCTTGAGTGTCATGAGCTAATAAATACCTAAGCCCATCCCCCTGCCCCCTTTGTTCCCTAAACAAAGTTGAGTAGCTTTTCTGTTACGTGTAGCTAAAATTCCTGAGGGATACACAGGGGAGCCAGTTAGTAAACTATTAAATAGGCTATCTGTAATTAAATTACAACTCGCAAGGGTAGTGCTTGTCGGTCCAACTCCAATAGCAAATGCGGAAGAGAACGAGCCAGTACCAGCCTCCTCCCCAGTAGGCGGGAGTCACCAAAGCCGTACAGGACACAGAGGGACGAACCTTGGTCACCAATATTCCTAACGTGTGGAGCAGGCTGGGGTGACAGTGGGTAGAAATAAGAATGCAGCTTGGGTCTAAAGAGACTTTCAAGGAGGGAAGAAATCATTTTGCAAAGGTTGCGTGGGGCTGTGAAGAAGGAGCTTGAGGTATCACTTCCCAGGGGGACAGGTGCTGCTGAGAGATGTTCCCACGGAACTCGAAGGAGCAGCAGCTTTGTGCCAGCCGTTGACCACAGGACGTGCCCAGCCAGTGGCCCTCTGTTGGGGAGCTGGGCAAGGAGGTGCCCGGCTGAGGTGGTCCTTGGTGGCCACCCCAAAAACAAGGAGAAAAATAGAGAGGGTTGAGAGGGAGTTCAGCATCTCGTTCCTTTGGTCTTGAAGTGGATGCCCTGTTTGATTGTAGTTCTCCCAAATGTATCTCTTTCTTAAGTTATTTTTTTAAAGGAAAGATGCACGTGACCTTAAAAAACCAAACAAACAAAAAACTAAGAAAGGAGAATATTTGGGAGAACTACCATAAAAATGAGTGATCGGGACTGGAATTCCTTGGGTGATTTTCAGAAAGCTCCGAGAATGCAGAGGAAGGGGGAAGGATGAGCCTTGGGCAGGAAGAGGGAAACTGAGGCACGGAGAAGACTGTGCTTCCCCCACACGCTGCGGGCGCCTTGGCCGCGGGAGCCCCTGCGAGCCGTCGCTCACCTGCACCTTTGGATCATTCCTCCCCGAGTCCTGGGCTACCCAGCCTGCCACGCTCTGCGTTAGGTTGGCGGGAGGTGACTTCGCCCCTTCCACGTCTGTGGAAAGAATGTCCGTCTGAGTCGGCTGGACTGGTGGTGTCGTTGGAGGGAGAATAGCCCAAAACCCACGTAATCAACTGCGGTTCCATGACACCTTCCTTTTCTGCACAGTCCCCTGCCTGACTTGTTCTCAGAGCTGCCTTCACGCAGAGAGGGCCGGCGTGGCCGGCGTGACGCACATGGTCGTTCCCTTCCTGGGCTCACTTTTCAGGGCACCAAAGATGCCTCCTCCCCTCCCTCCTGCCACCAGGTCATCTTGGAGGCAGAGAACTCCAGGATCTTTGTGGGAAGGGCCCAGAAGTCCTCACCAACCGGCCCTGCCACTCAGCGGCAGGTGAAGGAAGGAGCTGAGCTGGAATGGAAATCGTCAGCGTGGCTGACTGTCTAGACAGAGCCCCAGCCTCTGGGCCGGGAGGAGGGCAGACAGAAGCGGGTGTTGGCCGAAGCTGAAACTCAAGCCATGGCCGCCGGTCGGTCGTCCCCGGGCCATCCTCAGACTCTGCTGTCTGGGCCGCAGCCAGAACCGGCCTGGGGCTTTCTTGCTCCAATTTCAAAGGATTCGTCCTTCCACGGAAGGAAACGCTTCAATATTCAGAGTGAAAAATGGGACAAAGGGTAAGAAAGAGGGGATGCGTCCTTCTCTTTCTTGTCTTTTCGTTTGGGGAAGGGCAGGGAGGGAAAACAAATATGTCAGCGGTAAAGCTTTGGTCTGAGATCAGGTTTAGAAAGGAGTTCTACTCATTGAAAAACACATCCTTTTGGGGGGTCCTGAAATCAAGGGAAACAGGTGCAGGTTTGGGGTTTCACAAGAGTATTTCTTTTGGAAAAGAAGAACGTGCCCCCGAGAGGGTCCCTCCAAAGCCAGCAGACTTACTTTTCAGCCCTTAATTAGTTAGGAGGTGAGTGAAAAGATGAACTGAGAAGCTGAGAGGAAAATCAACTCTCACCTTCCCAGGTAGCACTGCAAATCCTCTTTTTATTTCCTGTTTTTCCTTCCCAAGACGGAAGAGAGGGCAAATGGATACAGCAGTTTTGATAATGTTCTCCTACAGGACTGTCCATTCTTGGGCCTCTCTTCTCGGTGCATAACAAGCTCAACTGGGCTGGAATTTCTTCTTCACCGCTACAGTGGTGTATTCGCTATACTTTTCTCTGGTTGTGAAAGAGCAGAAGATTCAAGGTCAGGATATCAGATGGCTCAGCGGGTTGAGCGCTCACTTTGCAGCCCCGGGGTCTGAGGATCGAATCCCGGCCCCTGCCCGTGTGAGCCCACGTGTTAAACTGGGGTGTGTCCTGCCCTGCACAGCCCTGCGCCCACCTGTGAAGTGAAACTATATCGAAAACTGATGATGTGTAACTATGGAAACTGCTCTGGGCCCTCCCCTCTGTCTCTGTCTCTTTGTCTCTATCTCTGTCTCTCCCTCTGTCAAAATCAATTAAAAAAATGTTTAGAAATTTCAAGGCCAAGAGAGTCCTGGCAGACGAGAACAATCTTGCTTTGCCTGCGTGTTGGGTGCTTGGATTTGTCACATGCATGTGCATCTCCGCAGTGAAACCATGAGAAGTCTGAGAGCTGGTCTTCTATGAGTTTCTTCTGACGGTTGAGGAAACGGGCTCAGAGAGGAGAAGTGACCTGCCCGAGGCGGCCCAGCCAGAAAGTAGCAGAGTTGAACTTGAAAGTCCGTCTGAGTGCCACGCCCTTGCTCCTTCTGTCACCCGAGACTGCCGCCCCTCTTTGCAAGCAGTTGGCAAATCAGGTGGATGGCTGTGAAAACACCCAGGAGCCTTTTCTTTTGAAGTAGCTCAGGGCATCTTCGTCTTAGGGAACTGCTCAACAGGCTTATTTCCCACCAAGTCTACATGATTGCCGCATTTTTAGGGGAGATTCTGAGTTTCCTGTTCCCGATTAAGAAAGGTGGTCAGTGGAGCCTCTTTCTTCAAGAATCTTATGTCCTGTGCTTAGTTCTCTGTTGCCCTGTGTTACAAATTCCCCCCAAATTTAGTGTCTCCAGATAACATTTATGATCTCACAGGCTCAGGAATCTGGGCACAGCTGAGCGGGGTCCTCTGGCCAGGGCACCTCACAGATTGTAGTCACAGGGCCACCCAGGGCTGCAGTGACCAGAGGGCTGTCTGGGGGACCTGCTTCCGGGCTCAGCTTTCAGTTCCCCACGGGCTGATGGCCTCAGTTTCCCGCTGGCTGCTGGCCAGAGGGTGCTCTCAGTTTCTTGCCACACGTGGCCGCTCCGGCATGGCTGCTTGCTGCATCCGAGTGCACAACCACGGCGAAGGCAGGAGGAGGGGTATGTCAGCCACGTGGGGGCCGTGGGCATTTATAACCCCAGCACGGGACAGAGAACTCGTCCATCAGAAACATGCCACGAGATCCAACCTGCCTGCCAGGGGAAGAGATGACGCGAGGGAGTGAGTCCCAGGAGGCGAGGTTGCTGGGAACCATGTCGGCAGCTGCCTGTCCCAGATCAGAGAAGTGGAGACAATGGTCGTAACACGGGTCCTGAGCCTGGTGATAAGGGCTGGCGTTGTCTGGGTACTTTGATGTGCCAGGCACTGGGCTCACTCCCTTCTATGCATTGTCCGCTTTCATCCTCACACTGTGTGTTTGAACCAGGAAGGCTCAGTACCTTCCCTGAATTACTGCAGCAGAAACACTGGGTCCGACTCTGGTGGTTCTGACTCCAGAGACCCTCCCTCTAAATCGGGCAGACCCTTGACTTGAATTCACTTGAGCTGCTGGGGCAAAACACGTGCCCCTTCAGACAGGAGTCAGAAAAAGGAAGCTGAACTCACTACCCACAGAAAATGGCAAGGAACCCAACCAGCAGCCTTTCCTTACACATCAGATTGGGGAAAAAAATTTTTTTTAAGTTGGTGAGAGTGTGGGGAATTCTCATGCATGGCTGGGAGACTATAAATTTGTACTGCCACTTTGGAGGGAAATTTGGCAGGATCTATTAAAATTTTAAAAGGACATAAAAATAAAAAATGTGCATAGCCTCTGACCCAGCTATTACACTTCTGAGTATCTACCCTAGAGGAATGCTTGCACATGTGCACAAAGAGCTCTGGACAAGAATTTTCATCCCAGCGTTGTTTCTAAGAACAAGCAGTAAATAGTGAGATTGGAAACAGTCTAAATGTCCCCCAACTTTAAAGATGGCTAAATAAATTACAGAGCATCTGTACTCTGAAAAACTATGAACCAGGTAAAGAGAATGAGATAGATCTATAAGTAAGGCATGGAGATAGCTCTAAAATGTATTGTTGAATGAAAAAAGCAAGTTGTAGAATGATGCCCTTGGTGCAAGACCATTTGTGTAACCCACAACACAATATAATATAATATAATATATATACACACACAAAGACATATATTGTGTGTATGAAAATCCAAATACATTAAAATGCCGGGTGCGCAGGAATGGTCCGACAGGGTGCTCACCAAACAGATGACCGGAGAAGAGGGGAGAGTAAGACGCTAGAATAGAGGTCAAAGGAGACTTCAGCTTTGTAATATTTTTGAAGTTTTTTAAAGAAGAAGCTTAATAACCTCACTTATATTAACTCTCTCTCTCTCTAGAAGACCTATTTTGTTGTGTGAGAGAAGGTGACGAGAGAGAGAGAGAGAGAGAGAGAGAGAGAGAGAGAGAGAGAGAGAGAGAAGGGGGAGGGCCCAGAGCAGTCTCCACAGTTGTACGTCCTTAGTTGTGACGTGGTTTCCTTCCAGATGTGGGGCCACGCGGGGTGGGGACCAAACTGGGGCCTCCTGCACTGGAGGTGAGCACCTTCGCCACCATCCTGGCAGTTACCAATTGCACTGCTGTTCAGCATGTGGGTTCGCATGGGTCAGGGTCAGGAATTGAACCCCAGACCTCATGACTCCAAGGGAAGCACTCAACCGCTGAGCCATCCCAGCACCCACTGGCCTCTGGGGAGTGGGGCAGGTCTGAAAAGGGCCGATGATTCCATCAAACCCATGCAATTTAATCAAATGCCTGTGTAATGAAGGCATCCTACAAACCCGGAAGGATACGGGTTGGATGGCTCCCCGGGGGTCCTGGGAGAGTTGTGGGCTCAAAGAGGGCATGGAACTCAGTGCCCTTCCTACACACCTCACCCTCTATCTGCCATCTGGCTGCTCCTGAACTATCTCTTTTTATACTAAACTGGTGAACGTATGTTTATATGCAGGCATGCTCAGGTCTATAGCAAACTTCCTCTTCCAGCAACCATTTCTCCACTGGCCTCTGGTTCCTTTTAGTGGAGAATGGTGCTCAGAAACCAAGATGATCTACTTACTAATTGTACTCATTGCTGTTGAGCTACTTTTGCTCCTAGATGACATCAGAAGACAGAGGTAGGTAATATATGTACACACATGCACGTACACACATATACATGCACACTTTATCAATCATCTATCTGTATCTATCTGTCTATCATGTATCTAATCTATATCATTTATTATCGATATCTATCCATATCTATCCGTCTATCCATCATCTATTCATCTATCTCTCCATCTATCCATCATCTATCTCCATGAACTCACTATTATCTTCAATCCAGCACCTCAGATCCATTCTCGTATTCTACTTTCCCCCTCTTCTCTGGCAACGAGGAACCCAAAATGTATTTACTTCTTGGCCTAATGCTCCTGCCGTCTCTTCACTGCCACCCTACCAACCCTTGTCACGTGGGTGACGGTCTAGCCACTCAGGCTCTGACCCCCCCTTCCCCAGGCTGCCCCCACCACCGCCTCCCTGCAGGGTCCCCTGTGGCAGGCCACCCTGCTGGCCTGGGCCGCGGCTGACACCGCCGGCCCCTGTTAGACACACGGTTCACCGGGTCGGCTCTGGATCTCCCCACCCCGTCCTGAAGACGCCTGGCTTCTAGAGAGACTTCATCGGGAAGGGAAGAGAAGGGGAAAGGCGCCAATGATCCTTTTCAATGGCTGAAAAACACGCCACGATGCCCATGCCATCTCATTTGCTTACCCGCCGCCTGGCTGTCTCCAGTAGAGGTCCTGCCCTTTTCCTTTTCTAGAGACCATTTCAGGAATCAAACCAGGAGCACCTCCCTGATGTTACTGGGACAGATTCCTAGAGGGGGAATGCTTCCTGGGTCAGAGGGCGTGACCGTCTGTGAAGCTCCTGGGCTTTGTGGCCCGGCCCCAGTGTGCATCTTACAAGCCACACATCCTTGAATAAATAAACAAGCCTGACTGTTCCCGAGACGAGACGTCTTAGCGTTTTCTACAGATGATAGTTGTTTCCCCGCTGGGTGACATCACCGCCCTTTTTACCCCAAGGCTGATGTGGGAAATTCTGTATAAATACCCGGCATCAACAAGCCATTGTGTCACCGGGCCTCTTAAAGACGGGGCTCGCGGCCCGGCCCGGTGGGATAGACGCCCGTGATTTACAAGGTCCAAACATGAAGTCTTCAGGAAAGTGGGTGAAGTGCTTTCTAGGTCACCTGTATTTTTCCTACCATAGATGTTTTGACTCACGGCTTTCCTTTCTGTCACTCTGTGCATAGTCTAGGTATTATTAAAGTGGAATAAAGAGCTTACTGTAGAGAGGCTGCGGAGCACAGGGGAGGGAGTTTGTGACTAAATGACAGAAGAAAGAAGTAACAGGCGAGGGAATTCATTGGGACAAACATCGGCAGCCAGGCAACCAAGTCTTCATTACGTGAGGGCCACTGGCTTTGTGCTCAGAGCTGTTGGGGAGTTTATTTGGTCATTCATTCAACAAACATCAGCCAGGCAGCCCCTCTGTCCAGGCCCTTCCTCGGCACGGGAAAAGAGACATTGTCCCCACTCTGAAGGGGTTCACAATCCAGAAGAGGAGAAGCCAGCTCAGTAGTGTGCTCTCTGTGCTGGAGGTCCTCATTCCGCCCGGAGAAGGTTCTGTGACGGTTTGGGCAGGGCATGTGTGTCTGCTAGGGGGCTGCAGTGGGCAGTTTTCCAGCATAAGCAAACGCACACGCCTGTGTCAGCTCATCGCAAGGATTTGGTGTGCATGCTGCACATGGGCAGCACCGTTCCAGGGACGGAGTAGGGAGTAGATTTCATTCTCCAGATGTTAATTGGGAAGGTTGTGGGAGTTCTGTCTGTGTAAAATTATTAACCGATTTTCTTCTGCATCCAGCAGAAATTCCAAATCTTTTTCCTAAGCCTACAAGGCGGAATCTGTCCGCATTTGACGTACCACAATCAACACGTATTGTTCTTGCATCTGTGGCTTGGCTGGGATGCGGCTGATGTTGGCTGAGCCCAAACGGGCTTGGCTCCAGGTGGTGTCTTGAGTCCCACATATCTCATCCCCCTTGGCTCAGGGGTTGCCTGAAGCATGTTCTTCTCATGGCTCCAGGCAGGACAAGAGCACCGTGCTAATCCTGCAGCGCAGTCCCAGCCTTCGCTCTCCTCACATCTGCTTGCAGCCACAGGCCAGCGCACCAGGCGCGGAACTCCAAAGGGGCGGGACTCTGAGGGCCACGGCAAAGTGGAGCGTGGAACACGTGTCCTGCCACCAGGCGCCTGCAGACTGCGCCCGCCTCACCTCTCTCTTCTGCCTGGCGCCTCTGCTGTGGTCAACACTGTGTCCCTGAGTCTTCATCCTTCATCTCTGTGCACAGGCTCTTTTGTGGGCCCTGAAATGCTCCCCCCCCCCCCCATCCACCTGGTCAATCCCATCACATCAATTCTGAGTCAGCTTGGCCTGGCAACCAAGGATTGGGGACATTCAGATTTGTCCTCCTTTTCCTCCTCATACCTATGGATCAGGGGGATTTGAGGCCCCTCTCAGTACCTTGTTCTCTCTCATGGCTGTTTTTTTTCTCTTTCTCTGTGTCTTCTTTTCTCTCTCCCTGCCCCATTTCCCCTTTCTGTTTCTTGCGCTTATTCTCAGCATGTATTGATATGACGAGATTAAGATTGGGAGGAGGGATAGGTGGCCTTCATTTGACCTTGCACTTTGTCTAGGATGCTCTGCATTGTACAAGGGTCACCTGAGATGGTGCTTCTGGGATGGTTCCTGGGTTTCTCTTCTGTTCTTGCTCCTCAGGTTCCCTCGGAGGGGAGGGTGGTGGTGGTGACAAAGTGCAGGATCCAGGCATTCCTGGGTCCCTTGTGGTGATATCATCAAATAGTTCCCAATTCACCCCACCTCAGCCTCAGGCATGGAGCAGGTTATACAGAGTAGCTGTCAAGTTTTAGGTAAATGGATGGATGGACGGATGGATGGATGGATAGATGGATAGATGGATGATGGATGGATGGATGATGAATGGATGGATAATGGATGATGGATGGATGGATGGATGATGGATGATGATGGATGGATGGATGATGGATGATGGATGGATGATGGATGGATGGATGGATGGATGGATAATGGATGGATGATG
The DNA here is from genome assembly GCA_004027555.1 of Craseonycteris thonglongyai. Taxonomy (NCBI): domain Eukaryota; kingdom Metazoa; phylum Chordata; class Mammalia; order Chiroptera; family Craseonycteridae; genus Craseonycteris; species Craseonycteris thonglongyai. The sequence continues at coordinate 60,607 of PVKE010001374.1, forward strand.
GATGGATGGATGGATGGATGATGGATGGATGGATGGATGGATGGATGGATGGATGGATGATGGATGGATGATGGATGGATGAATAATGGATGGATGGATGGATGGATGGATGGATGATGGATGGATGGATGATGGATGGATGCATGCATGCATGCATTTTCTCAATGCAGCTTTCTGCTGACTACCAGGGCCCTGGCTGAGCCTAGTAGTTGGGCTTACAAAAGCAGGAGGGTTAGAGCAGCAGTGAGAAGACATGAACATCTTAATCAACTTTTAAAGCTGCGGTTGGCAGCAGCCAAGGAAAGCAGTTCTGAGGGGCAGGCATGTTTGTAAGCAAACCCAGCTTTGGAATGGGGGGGCTTGGCTATTTGGAGAGGCTCTAGAAAGTTATGGAGCTCTGGGGACCCCGCCTGGGGGCCACTTACAGCCTACTTACTGCAAGTGTTGTCTTTAGGAGCCTCTAATTCCCTTTATAAAGAGTTGTTTCTTTTTAATGGAGCCTGGATCCAGTTAACATGAATGTTGAACAGGTCAAACAGTTCCAGCGATTACTGATAATAAAAAGAGAGATTCTGCAAATGTAACAGTCACCCCACTGCCCCAGCAGACAGAACATTTGTTGGTCTCAATTGTTGATTGTTCTTGCCATTTACATGAGAAGAGAACTGAGGCTGAGAGAGGTAAATGATCTCCCTAATATCACACATCTAGGGCGTGGTGGAGGCAGGCTGGCCCAGTGCCGGGCTGGCCTGTGACGCAGAAGGCGAGGGGTCCGCTCAGGACATGGGACACAAACCTCAGAGAGGTGGAAGAAGCCTGAAGTCACTACAGGCAGTAAGCCGGCTCCTGCTGGCACAGGCTGGGAGGACGTGGCATTTGCATAGGATGTGGGGCAGGGTCAAAGACCAAGGTCAAGTCTGCAAATAATGAGTGGGTATCAGAGACCCATTTTAAGGGTGTGCTGGGGGGTAGATACTGTACGTGAACTGAAAGTAGAAGAGAATCTGACAGATTCAGGCAACCCCTTTCTTTTTTTTTAATTTTTTAAAGTTTTTAAAAGATTTATTTTTTATTGTTTCTGACAGAGAGAGACAGAGAGAAGGGGGAGGACTCAGAGCCATCTCCATAGTTGTTCATCATCAGTCTTCGACATGGGTTCGTTCCACACAGGTGGATGGGGGCTGAGCAGGGTGGAAACCAAGCTGGGGGCCTCCCCACATGGGAAACACACCCCTGTTCAGCATATGGGTCTGCACGGGCTGGGGCCGGGACTGGGACTTGATCCTTGGACCTTGGGGCTGCAACGCCAGCGCTCAGCCCACTGAGCCATCCCGGCTTCCCCTGACTCAGGGGCCCGCTTTCTGTTGCAATTACAATGCCTTCCGAGACTGATCCATGGACAAAGGTGCTTCATGGAACAAAGTCTGGAGACCAGTGATTTCAGGTAGTTGGGTGGTCCTGGGTCCTTTCTACCAAAACATTAGTCAACCAAGGAGTCATGTGTACACTGGAGAGAGATGAACTGGTGAGATTTGCTGGTCAGCCTTCATGAGAATGGAGAACAGAGGGCACAGTGGAAGAATCCGAGCAGAGGTGAGTCCGGGTCGGGCAAAGCATTTGATGGTGATCTGCACACTTGCTGTCGCTGGCTACCCACCATCCACTTCTTTATCAGAGTATTAGCACCCCGGTGGGGGCAGTCGGGGGATGTCCCCCGTGTAGCTCTTGCTCTTGTACTTCTGGGAGAAGCAGGCCCAAATCCCTGCTCCAGGCTTGATGGCGCTAAGCATGTGCTCACAGCTCAATGCCCTGGCCTCGGTGATTGGCAAGTGTCCTGGGGAAGGAAGCTTGTGCTCCGTTCTTTCCCAGAACTGTCTTGCAGGGGCTCTTTTCTTCCCGGACTAGAATGCCCACACGGCTGCTGGCGCCACCTTGTGGCCGAGAGAGGAGGCAGTCTTGAGCTGAGGCCGACTTGGGCAGAAGGCAGAGTGCAGAGATGGAAAAAAAAAAGCTTCCTGGATGTCCCACCCAGCTGCGAACTAAGCTTTGCAGAAACCTCTGCATCCTCAGGACTTCTCAGTTGCAGGGGCCAAGACATTCTTTTAATTCATTAGTTTTGTGTTACTTAGGAATGAGCTGTTCCTAAGTGATTTAGAGAGCTACTGCCTCCACCATGTTCTTCTCCTTGGAAGCACTTTTTGCAGATGCAGTCTCTGAGTGATCCCCCTGTGTTAGGCTCAGGGGACAGTGTGTCGGGGAGGTTGGGGACCCGTGCATGGTTCCAAGCACCAGCCTCTCCACCCGCTTCCTCACGCTCTCCTGCCCCTGTTCAGGTCTCAGACCCACACAGCAACCACGGATGATAGTGAAATCTCAGAAGCTGCCTTCTAATATTTTTATTTTTAATAAAACCTCGTCTTGATTTCCTTTCTTGAGACCTCTCTACCCGTTTTGGATGAGGTCAGCCATAAGACAGAAGCCCCAGGGGCTGTAAGAATTGAATATTCAACTGAAACTTGGACACGATGCTCTCTGGCCCTTTCCAACTTCGACAAGCTCTAAGTCTGTGAAAGCTGATCCAGTGACAGGAAAATAATTCCAAGAGCATCTGCCATGTGCCCGGCCCCTCACAGCCACTCTGCCCTTAGACCCATGTGAGGAGTCAGTTAGTAGCCCCATTTTGCAGATGTGGAAACTGGGTCTCTGAGAGGCTATGAAGGAAGCTCAGGACCACAGCGAAGCAGAGTTTGGATTTGAACTCGACTCCTTCTGATACCAAAGCCTCTGTCCTTTTTGTGACACCACATGGCGCACCCTTGCCTTGGGGCATTTTATTCTACAAAGATGGTGGCTCTACTTTGGAAAAGGTCCAGATGGAGCAGCACAACTGTGACCCAATGGGGATTCTTTTGAAGCAGTCTGTTCCATGATTTTTCCCTTTTTTTCTTTTCATGAACTCACTCAGTTCAGCCAAGGGTGCTTCAAGAGGCCAATTTTCAGCCTCTGTCCCCACTGAAACCTGGAAGAACAGGACCGAGTGCCAGCGAGCTTGCTGGGTAATTTTGGAAGCAGCAGAGATGTTTCGGAGTTGGCCTGTCTCTAGGTGACTGTGTACAAGTGGAGGGTTGTTTGTTTTCAGCAGCTACCGGGCAGAACTCAGGGCGACGGCAGGGAGCCCTCAGAGGCCAAACATTCTGAGAGGACAGGGTGTGCGCACACCACAAACCAACTTCAGAAATATCCACAATTCAGGGGGGAAAAACCCCAACCTGACTTCATAAGCTTTCTTGATTCATATACTCCCTTCACCCCACAATGCCCAGAGGAAACCCTCTTTCCTTCAAGACAGTCTGGATTTTTATTGAGCATGCTCTGTGCTCATTGGAGGGAGTTTCAAAGAGAGTAGATAACTAGAAGATTTGAAGTAGACTAGGTGGCTTTACCGTGACCTTGATCTTCGTCTAGGGTGCTCTGCATTTTATAAGGGTTACTTGGGGGTGCTGCTTCTGAAATAGTCCCTCTGTTTCTCTTCTGCTCTGGCCTCAGGTTTCCTCTGGGGAGAGGGCGATGGTGGTGTCACAAGGCAGGGTCCAGGCATTCCGGGGTTGCCTGTGGTGATATCGCCAAATAGTTCTCAATTCACCCCACCTCAGCCTCAGGCATGGAGCAGGTTGCAGAGTAGCTGTCAATAACTATTGGGCAAATGGATGGATGAATATATTGATGGATGGATAGATGGATGGATGGATAGACTGGTGGATGGGTGGATGGATGGATGGATAGATTTCCTTGATGAAGCATCTGCTCACTGTCAGGGTCTCAGGTGAGCATAGCAGCTGTCCTTCATTTTGGAGAGGATGTCTTCTGATGTAGGGCACATCTACGCTTACGTGCCTCGGCTCACAATACCCCTAACGATCTCCCTGACAAATTTCTGAGTTTTTCTGTTTTTCCCCAAGCTCTGGAGCTCATGTGCCTTCCCAAGGCCTCCAACACGCTTGCCACTTCTTGCTCATCCAGTTTGGTTTACATGATGTCATAGCTCTCATGTCTATCACTGATAAATGGGATGCTCTGCGGAATGTCCAGACGGTCCAGACCCCGCTGGAGTGTATTAGGAAAAAGGACGGGAGAGTTAATATCACCCGAGAGTGAGACTGTAAATTTACATTGTTGTCTGTCCCATGGGAATACAAACTGCTTTTGCTAATCTTTCTTGACAGAGACTGAGGAGACGACATTTGCCAGAGTCAGGGCTGCGCCCCATGTATCAGAGCTGGGTTAGTCTCCTCTAAGCAAAGATGCTGCATCTGGACTGGCCGCTGTGACTGCAGCTACTCTTCATAGTGGCTCGTGTTTGCGGGAGTCAGCTGTCATCGCCAGAATCTCTTGTTTCTGTGGGGGCCACATGGGTGCAGTAAGTGAGGGTATCATAGGAGCCTCTGCTCCTGAAGTCATGAAGAGTGGCTCCTGAAAGTTTCTTCTTGGGACGTGATATTGTTTTGATTTAATACCTTAGCTGAGGGATGGGGGAGGGGCCGCTGTAGAAGCCTCCACTTGGCTTGTTCCACTCAGATGGCTCCACAGGTCAAGGAACCAATGTGGGGATTCTCCGAACGGCATGTCCATTCCGCTTACATATTCGAGAAGCTGAGGCATGACCGCCAGGTGGGTTCCCCTGAAGCCAGACCCAGGCCGAGCTGCCACCGGTTGTCTGCCGCCCCCACACCTACAGGACCTATCATGACGCTGCACCTCGGACCGGTGTCTAATCGTTTTTTAAATGTCTGGGTATTTTAGCTGCACAAATGGCTACAGATCCCTTTAGGGAATCATTGGAGCATTTCTAGTGGTCTATACTCCCTGCAGTGCCCAGGGTCCTACCTCACGGGAACCTGGACCCTTGAGTTGACAGCCTTCTGGTTCAAAAATTGGGCAAGGGATCATGGCTTTTTACTGACGTGGCTTCCCTCAATGTCCTGGTCGATCGTCCTCGGTTTCTTCCCATTGCATAGTTTGAGAAATCTCCTTCCGGGAGTCCCTCTGTTATTCCTCTAGGGCCCCAGCCGCTCAGCTGCCATTCCATCTGGCCACTCATTCCTATCGTTGCACCTTGAAGGTCACTGCTGCTTCTGTCCCTCTCGCCAGCGCATGACTCACTGCCTCAGAAGGCCCACCCCCCAGGCCCAGCTGCGGGACAGAATCGGAGAACACACCCACTAGCACGTCCAGGCTTCTGGGTCCTTCCATTTCTTCTCCCTTCATCTACGGTGGAAGCTCTGGCATTTCTACGTTGCTTCGTTTCGGCCATTCTAAAAGCCACGGGGCAGTGTGTTCAGTGCTTCCTCCGAGGTTCCTTGCAAGGGCATTAAGTCCTGTGTCCTAGGGGAGTGCGCTCCTATCAGTGCACTCTCCCTTTTCAATTATAACCTGTCCCCTTACCCAATGCAGGATTCCTTCTGTGCGTCCATGTTGGCCCCGTCAGGGTTCAGTCTCTCCCTGTCCTTAGCAGGCAGCTACAGAAAGAGAGCAGAAAGACCAGGCTGGTGACTAGTTGCCTGCAATGTAGTTGCTGCAAAGAAATCAGCAGATCTCTTCAGAGATGCCCCAAATCGATGTGGGGCCTTTGCAACCTGCCCCCGCCAGACGTCTGATGCGCACTTCTGTTGGGAGGGAGTGTATGTGCGGACGAAGCTTCAGCTCCAGCTTGTGCAGCCTGCGGCCTGTGGGCCACATGCAGCCCAGGACGGCTTTGAATACGACCCCACACAAATCTGTAAACTTCCTTAAAACATTTTGGGGTTTTTTTTTGCGATTTAATTGTTTTAGCTCATCTGCTATCAATAGTGTTAGTGTCTTTTATGGGTGGCCCAAGACAATTCTTCTTCCCATGTGGCCCAGGGAAGCCAAAAGTTTGGATACCCCTGCTTTAGCTGAAGATGGCACAGAAAAGAATTATTCTGAAATTTCTGATTAATTACTCTGACTTTTTACAAGAGTGAGTAACTTCATTCGAGACTATTGCCCCGGAGTATCGCGGCATGGGAGAGGGATTGGGCTCGGCTCTGACTACAAGGACCGTGAGCAGGGTGAGGGAGTCCAAGGATGGAAAGGTGCTGAGAGGGGGCATCAGGAGGATTCTGGCTGAAATGGCTATAACAGGATTCCTGCTCAAGGCAGGCCAGGGAGTTACACACCCGAGGTGGGCAGGGGGAACTTGATCAGCTAGCAAGGGGGTCATATGTTAAGCGTGGGGTTCTTGCTAAACTCACTTATCGGAATTCTTGCAAAGCTTGGACTCAGCAAGGATGGACAGGGGAGCCCGAAGCTCAGGTGTCAAGAAGAGGGCTTGGAGGAGCCTAATTAGAATCTGGTGAAATACAGAGTCTTTGTCAAGGGCAACTTCCAGGATAGAACTCAGTCATGAGCCCTCAGCAAGTGGGGAGAGTGAATTCCCTGGTCATCAGATCAATCAATGTCTGATGTTAAGGTTCTCTTTGCCTCGTGACTGGTTGTCTGTCAAGAGACAGGCAGGTAGCCTGACCTGTTTTGGGGACAAGCGTCACTTTCTGGCCTCCACATTTCCCTAATAAACACCTGGGTGGATTCAAGCTATTCTTAGGATGAAGGGAGAAGAAAAAGGGCTATTGGAATGACTGGAGCCAGGATGGAAACTTGGTTACTTATGCCAACTTTCTTTTACAAGACTTGGGCTGTGCAAGTTAATGAATAAATTGAGTTGATTGGTGTCTGAGCCTCTCCCCTGACTGGGAAGTGAAGATAATTGACTGTCTGGAACAGGTCATGTCAATGAATGGAGTCTTACCCCTTGCTCTGAAGCCAGAGGGGACAAATATGACAGGGACCCCAAAACACACAGGTTCATCTGTGTCTTTGATATGAGGGGATTGTGCACTAGGTATTGGTTCCTCCAGGTCAAACTGTGAATTATAATTTTTATCTGGAGGTTTTGAGAAGATTGCATCATGATTTGTGGAAGAAACATCCCAAGTTGTGGCAAAAAAAAAAAAAAAAGACTGGTTCTTTCACCATGACAACACACGGGCCTACACCATGCAGAGTGCTCCACAGTTTTGACCAAAATGGCATGAGCGCCGTGCCCACCTTCTTACTCATCTGATCTCACCCCAAGCTACTATTTTTTGTTTCCCCAGATGAAAAAAGTCCTCAGATGGCATTTTGCGGATGTGGAAGAGGTGAAACAGAAACAAAACAAACGAACAAATGGCAGAATCACTAAAAGACATCCAAACTGATGAGTCCCACACCGCTTCGAACGGTGGACAAAGCATCTTGGTAGGTGCCTTGTACCTATCCCGTTTAAATGTGTACGAATAAATACACAATTTTTTTATAAGTAAATTATGGGTTTTTTGGGGTCCCCTCCCTTGCACGTCTGGGAGAAGACCGAGGGTCAGGTGGAGGTACAAGTGGTTCCAAAAGGGTCACTGAAGCAAATGTAACCTAATTATTTTCAGGGCTTTCAAATTTAATGGTGCAAATACGTTCAACTTGCACAGACTTTTACTATGATGTACACAATATAGGACATTGGGCTCCCTGTGTCCTCTGGTTACTTTTGGGAATCCCTTAGGGTGTCTTTTCACATGAACTGACAAACGATTCTTTTAGATCAGGGTTGTCCAAATTTTTGGCTTCCCTGGGCCACATTGGAAGAAGCAGAATAGTCTTGGGTCACACACAAAATACACTCACACTAACAATAGCTGATGAGCTTAAAAAAAAAAAAAGTCGCAAAAACATTATGATGTTTTAAGAATTTGTGCTGGGCCTCATTCAAAGCTATTCTGGGCCTCAGACTGGACATGCCCGTTCTAGATGCTTCTCTAGTCCCCTTACTAATATCTGCTGCCCATAACCTACTTGAGAGCAGTGCATTAGTACTGTCAAGGCCACCAGACTTGTGAGACTGAGATGTCTGAATGAAGGTGTAGTCTCCCCTCCAAGTACTAACCAGGCCCAACCCTGCTTAGCTTCCCAGATCAGCCGAGATCGGGCCTGTTCAGGGTGGTATGCCCGTAGACTGGATGAAGAGGTGGTACCTTGAGTGTTCCCATAGCTGCAACCCTTCATGGGGCCAATCCCGCAGTGTTCCTTGGGAGCTCACTTGGTGTTGGGGACAGGATGGGCTCCGGGCAGAGTGAGGAGGGCGCCTTGTGGGAAAAGAAGGTTTCTCACTGTGCTGAGAGGCCCACAGGCAGCCAGAGTCTCTTCCTCTCATAGCAAACCCAGTGAGGCCACCATAGCCATTGCTGACGGCCGTCTCACAGACACCAGGAAATCAGCCTCAGGGTGAAGCTGACTTGGCTGGTGGATGGGAAGACAGAAAGACCCCAAGTCCTTGACAAACACATTGAGACACTGGGTCAATTTGAAGTCTCCCTCATTCCCCTCAAGATGTCTCTTCTATGAACAGATAAATTAACTAGGTCAAGGCAATTTCAGCTGGTGTGTCTTTCATTTGCTATTGGAAACACTTCGTTATCTGAGGCATCTTGAACTAAGCATATGTAGTTCATTTTAACTTCTGTCTTTAGCTCTGCTCTTGAAAATCCATGAGCCTTGGTTCTTTGCTGTTTGCAGATATCTGCTCTCTCTGCCAGCCCAAACCCTCTACAAATGTACCCCTAGTAGCCACACTTGCATTGACTCAGCCTCATCTCCCTTTTTCCAGCTGGGGCTCCCCAATAAGGAAAACCCAGGGCTGTTCTGGGAGCCAGAGGATGGCACCTATGGGGGTTCAGCACAAAAAGTTCTAGAATCAGGTGTGTGGTTTCAAACCCAAACTCTACCACTCCAAGCCTCAATTTTAAATTGGGTTTGATAAAAGCATCTATTACAAAACATTGTAGGGATTATGTGGGATAATGTACATAAGGTGTTTAGAACAGGGCGTGGTAGACTGTCAGTACTTAGTAAATGTTCCACCTTGTTGGCTCTTCCAACTGGTGACCTGTTGTGATACAGGTGAGCAGCAAGCCCGGAAGGTGTCCATTATGTGCCCTGCGGCTCTTAGCTCTTCCTGAGGGGTGCCGGGGCCGGCATCTGGCTGTCTCCTTAAAGGTCAGGAGAAGGAATGGGCCATCAGGTTCCTCCTTGGGGAAATGCGTCGCTGGCTCCCTCTTGCTTTGAACATTGAATCCAAACAACTTAGTGGTGGTGATGGGGTGGGGCAGGAGGAGGGTGAGTTATTGGTTGGCGTTTCTGAGAATACGCCCCTTCCTTCTTCCTTGTGAGGAATTATTCTGGGTGTGAGTGTTCTGAAGGCCTCCGAAGGTGGCTCACCACAGCTTTAAACTTCTTTTCATCTTGCTTGGCTCCCGTTGCATCTTTATTGGGTTTATAAGCTCTTTTTTCCCCTTTCTTTTAAAAAATCACTGTTTATTTGTAGAGCCACTCGTTTTAAAACTTGTGCAATGTCTTAAATGTCATTTTTGCCCTGGTCGGCTCATAAGGCATGAGCTAGTGCCTCTTACATAATGAACTCAGAGGCCTTTGAAAATAATGATTCCCGGCAAGCACTTAGCATGGTAGTCATTACATAACACGGAAAACGTACAACTCCTCTCACCAGTGGGATCTAGTCTGTTAAGGTGGAGGCGCGAGGGCCCATGTGCAGACCTTGCCAGCAGAACTGGTTAACTCAGCCACTTCAGGTTGCTGTGCCCGGGGCCCCCTGGTGGCCTGACACAACCAAATTTGCTGGTCGGCGTAGTGAAATCGCCAGCCAGATTCAGTCCTCAACTGGGTCATCTCTCGCAGACAACTGGCTTTGTTTATTTTCTCTTTCCACGGGATTGGCCAATGGATTTGGATTAATTGGCCTGTTGTTTTGGCATTGGGAACAGACACAATGACAGTGAAATTGCTGGCCAACTTAGCAGGGAAAACATCTGTCAAGAAGCTTGTTGTTTCACTCGCTGATCTGGAAGCCCCGCGGAGACACAGTTAGGATCTGATGAGAACTATAGGCCCAACAAACATGGTGGTTAGATGCACTGTTTCCTTTTTTACATGGCTGTATAATGTTTATGGCCTGACACCCACTCTTCCTGCATGACGCCTCAGGGTTGCTAATCCATTCCAGATGGTTGGCTAAATGGCTGCTAGTAGAGCCCTGCTGAACAGCGTGAGGAGCTTTAGAGACCCAGGCATACGGGTTGGTTATCTTGCTTTGGCTGCTCATAACTTGTGTGACCTGTGACAGTTACTCTCCCTTTCTGGGCCTCCGTGACCTCCTCTGTAAAATGGGAACAATTCCGATGCCTGCCTCATGCCATTGTTGTGAAATGGGGAGACCAACCATCTTGGTTTGCCTGGGCTTGAGGAAGTGTCCAAGCTGTGGGACTTTAGTTTTAAACCTGGGACATTCCCAGGAGAGATGGGGTGTGCTGGTCCCCTAGATTGGGAGGGTGAAATAAGACAGGGCTGGCCAAATATTTCAGACATATGGAAAATACTTCATAAAAGTTGAGTATAGTATTCACTGTCTAGATTTTGACCAAGTACCTGTTGAGTGGGGCTAATAAAGAAAAGAGAAACTTCTTCCTCCAAGATAGCACACATGGTCACAGCACAGGGCACTGTCCTTTCCTGTATGTGACATTCTCCATCTCAGTTCTTCGTCTACATGAGATGAGGTTGACCAGCATCTTGAGTTTCAGAGACCGTCTGTCTAAAAAGAGCTTTGCTTTACATCCCAGTCCAGAACCCAGTGGCTTCACACAGAAGCCTGCATTCTGTGTCCTGCTCTGTCACCAGCACATGCTGTTTATGGGACAGTAGCACTTGACTTCTGTGAGTCTCAGTTTCCTCCAAGGCAGAGAAGGATCTAGCTGCCTCCTGAGGCTCTTATGAGGCTTGAACTAACTCATTTGTGCAGAGAGGCTTTCTGAACGGCAAGCCATCGTTCAGACAGGGAGCATTTCATGAAGGGCCCACTTCAGAGCGCTGGCTTAGCCTTGGGGAAGACGTGGTAGCAAAGACTGGGACTTGGCAGCTCAGGCCCAAAATTTGACAGTGTGTCACTCTGCCATTGGGCATCCCCAGCGCACCAGGACCCCCGCTGTGAGATGTGTGAGCCAGGTCTGCTCTCAAGGCACTCATGGTCTAAAAAAAAATGGAGCCCTGGACTCTTTTTGTTGGAAGAGGCAACCAAATTAAAGTAAGCCCAAAGCGGGATTTGTTGTAGGACTTGGAGTAGCTCAGAGAATTGATGGTAGAGGTAAAGGAAAACCAGGCTTGCCAGAACCTGGTTTTTGTCTTTCTCTCACTCTCTCATCCTCAGTGACATGCTTTCCAGCCACAGTGACCAATACGGCAAGGAGCGTGGTCATCAGCAGCCCAATGTTCTGTCTTTATAAGCCCATCCCCGCCAATGCAAGACTCTTTCCTCCTAGTTCCAGTAGAATAATCCAGGGAGAGGTCTCTGATTGGCTATACTTGGGTCACGTGCCATTCTCTGGATCAATCACTGCAGCCAAGGAGCTAGGGCATTAGGATTGGCTCTGAGTGGTCTTGTGCTCGCCCTCGTGTTCACTCTGCTCCCAGGTAGAAGCCAGACAGGGAGATCCTGGGCAGGCCTTACATGGTGGTAAACAGGTTGATCCTCATTGTTTGTGGGTTTTATATTTGCAGATTCACTTACTAAAATGTATGTGTAACCCCCCAATCAATACTCACAGTGCTTTTATGGGTGTTCACGGACATGTGGAGAACAATGGAAAACAGAAGTCGCCCAGTGAGCACGTTCTCAGCAGAGGAGGAAAAGGGGGCCGTCTGCCTTCGCGTGTCAGCGCTTATTCTGTAAACAAACGTCCTTTGCATGGTCTATTTAGTGCCGTGTTTGTCCCATGTTTGTGCTTTTTGATGGTTATTTCACCATTTATAATGCCCTCCTCCCCCCATCGCTTCTGGGCCTTTTGGCTAAGATCAAGTGTAAAACGCCCCAACCACAGTGCTGAAGTGCTGTCTACTCTCTCTGAGCTCAAGGATGATCACATCCTTAGGCAGAAACTACACGCACTAAAAAAACTTGGTTGAGGCTTGAGTTCTGTAGCCCCCACGAGTCTATTGTTAACGAATCAGCAATATGTATTGAAATGACACAGACGCACACCTATAACAAGGCTGCATATTGATTGGCTGATGAGGATATTATGACCAGAGGTTCTCAGGACCCCAACCCTGCATTTCATGTACGAGAAGTGTTTTATTATTCCCTAATTCGGCGTTTGTGGTGACTTCATAGAAGATGACTACTGTGAATAACAAGAAAGGACCGTCTCATGCAAAAGGAGTTTAGGCTTCATTCTGGAAGCAAAACCACCGAAGGGTTTTAAACAGGAGGGAGACGGATATGATTTGTGTTTGAAGAAGTCCCTCTGGCTACTGGGTGGAGACGGGAAAAGCCAAGGCTGAAGGCGGGAAGACTGGGGAGAAGGAGGTTGTAGCTTCTGAGAGATAATGAGGCCCAACCCAGGAGATGGTAGCGGGGATGCAGAGAAGGGGATGAATTCGAGAGAGGGGGTTTAATGGGTAAAGTTGCTAAGAATGAGAACTCACTGATCGTGGGGGATGGGAAGGAGAACCCCAAATATCCAAGTGCTTTAAACATGTCTGCAGTTGATTAAAAAAAAAAAAAAAAAATTAAAGACACGTCTCGTTGGTTTGAGCCATGTGTTTCCTTCCGTGAGAGGTGGTGGGGACCCTCAGCCTTTGGGGTCGGGGGCTTGGGGGGGGGCTGGGGGGAGCTGAGCAGCTGTGAGGGCTGGTGTTTGGGGACAGGTACACGTCCCCCCAGCACCCTCTCTGTAAACTGCACGCAGGACCAGCTGTGTTTTCTCTGCCTCCTTACATCATCACCAGTCATAAAAAGCCTACCGGGGGGAATTGTGCTGACGATCTGGGCTGTGATGTATGAGACAAAGGAGTCTAGGGGGCTGGTTGCAGAGTTTGCACAGTTAAGATTCCTGCCGGTTGGGAGAGGAGGCAGGTTGGACCTGGCATGCTATACATTTGACGATCGTCTACAGTTGCTCTCCAGGTCAATAATTTCCTGGCTTTAAGCAACTCTGGCTGTTTAGTTCAGCCCTGGTCTTTTCATACAGCTGGTGTGCCCTGGCAAGGTGCCAAGCCGGGGTGGAACACCTCCCTCCCCTCCCCTCGCTCCTGCAGCCAACCTCCAGGTCTCCAGCTCCCTGATTACAGATGGCTGCTTTCCTGGCCTTTGGAGTCCTGCTCCTGGCCCTCTGGGTGACCCGCTGGAAGGGCTCATGTGAGGCCCACTGGAGGCTTCTGTCTACACATCGCGGACCTTTCCCTATGGCAGAAAGAGCTCCGTATGGGTGAGAAAGAGCCCAGTCCTGCTCCACTCACATGAGGGGCATTTGTGTGGCCCTACTCCGCCAGTGGGCAGCACCCCTGTCCTTATTTTAGAGGCAGATGTGCATCCACCCAATTTGTGTTCTACCAGGTACTTGTTTAGAACATAGATGCAAAAAGAGGACCTTTCTTCTGTGTCCGATACTAATAGCAGCTCTTTCGCGTGTTCACCATGTGCCGGGCTCTGTGTTGCCTACTTTTCCTTGATTTGCCTACTCTCATCCCCACAACCACCTCATTAGGTAGCTTCTATTCTCACCCTGGTTTTATGGCTGAGAAAACCAGGCACGGAGGTGTCAAGGACTGGGTCCTAAGTCCCTTTCCACGAGCGGCCAAGACAGAATGTCAATCCTAGAGCATCTACTCTCTAGCACACCTCTAGAGACACTGGTGACGTGGCCCGGTACAGCGCTCAGGACCTGGGGGCTTCCCAGTGAGTGCAACGCTGGCCGGCCTTGGAGCCCCTCAGGGTGCAAGAACCTCCAAGGACTCAGAGTCCAGCAATCCCCAGAGGTCGTGCCCCGCGCACACATGGAACTGTGGATTTCTCGCCTGTTAGGATTTAGGAACTCAATGGGGTTGCTCAGGCCCCGCCCCCAACACACAGCTCTTGTAGTATTTTCATGAGCATTTCTCTCTACATAGGTAGTACATGACTCAATTCTCATTGTAAGCATTTCAAGCACATGCCAGAGACCATGAAAGTCCCTTCTTAGCTCTCTTGCTCCCGCCCTCCCCAGAGGTGGCCATTATTAATAGTGGGCCACCCCCTCCACCTGCCCGCCCCATTTCCTATGCACTTTCTGGCACAAGTGTGTAAATATGCACACGCTCCCTCCACCCCCTTTTTCATCAGTGCAATCATCTTACCTGTATTGTTTTGCAACTTGATTTTTTTCACTTAATACATCTTAAGAGGTGACGTCCCATGAGAGTCCCTATCAAGCTCCCTGATTCATTTGCATGTTTATTGAATTCCATATTGTGGATTTAACAGAATTTATTTAACCCACTTGGACCGGCACCGCTTTTTAACCAACGCAGCTCATTTGAAAAAGTAAATGATGCGTGGTTACTGAGTGGTAGCGAAATAAATAATGACGCGGGAGAAGGCTGTCCAGGTGGAATGTTAATTAGGGTACACAAGAAGATAAGGGGGGCAGAGTATCCATCCTCCTCCTCCCCTTCCCCACTTTATCCACAGGGTCACCTACCCCAGTGCATCTGCTCTGTTCAGCGCCCTGCCTGGCTGTGAGCTCTGCTCTCATCCCTAATTTCAGTGTTTCCCACGGAGTGGGGACACAGTCCTTACCCCTCCAGGCCCGCCAGCCCTCCTTGACCACGGGACCCCCACATTTCTCCCCACTGCCATCCAAAGGAGTTTGGGTCTCAGGGCCAGGACCGTCTTGGCGCCGTCCTCAGGGGCTGCAGGGGTAAGAGTTGGTTAAAACTCGGCTCCAAGGTGCCAGAGTCAGTCTGCAGCAACTCACATTCCACACGGGCATCTCACCCAGTGTGACTTCGTAAAACCCAAACACCCATTTTTGTTGAGACTTTGACAAGCCCTTGAAACCGCCGAGGGCCCCGGCTTGCCCCGGCACACGACACGTCTGAAATGTCAGGCAGGTGTTTTCAAAGAACTTCTGCTACAGGAAAATCTATCCTGATGTAATCGGGCTAATTTGGCTTTTGCCTGACTTTCAAGAGAACTGGCTATTTGTAATGGAAACAGTGCGAGGGCCACTTCAGACGGGCTTTGTAATGTGAGCTGGTAAAACCCTGCAGGTGCTGGGGGGGCGCGTGGGGGGGACCCTGTTTTCATTTTACATCTCAAGTTTGTTTACTTTAATGTGTTTCTCTGGGTGGAGGGGGGGAACAAAGTGACTCGGGAGGGGTTTAGCAAGTCATTTTTCATTTCAAAAAAATAAATGGTTTTGTATGAAGAAAATTAGCGGCGGAGGGGCTCCAGGCGTCCTGCTAGTGACAGGAAGCGCACATGGCCGGGGAGGGTATGTTTCCTGAGACTAATTCCCCAAAGACACGTGTTCAGGAGCCGGCATACCTGGGGCCCTTGGCAGGGGCATCAATTAGAAAGTGGGAAGCAGTGTTTTCCTTGCTAATTCTTGGCTACTGAATAGGGGTTACTGAAAGCTCCCCTTTTCCCCCTCGGAGGTGGGAGCTAGGCCGCTTTGAAAAATTGTAAAATTATGAATTCAAGCTTGTTTGCAATCAAGGGAGGAGGGAATTGCTTCCAGGGTGCCAAGCCTGCGCGATGGGTGGGGAAGGCATGCTTTCGGAGCACCCACTTGTAGACTGTCAGTGCTCACCCTGCCCAGGGGAGGGTGCCCTCTGGTGAGGGGTCAGCGGTGTGGGGGTGCCCAGCCCCGGAGCAGGGTTTCCAGTTAGGAAGTAGGGGAGGGAAATGAGAAGAGGCCTGCTTGTTCTCCAAGGTTATTTCATGCAGGTTGAGGGCAGCAGGAGATGGCTGTCATCGGCATAGACATGAGATGTGTTTGTCACCCAGGGCTCTCCCTGTGCCCTGGAGATTGGGTGTACATATACACTTCTGAGCGTATACATTTACAGTGGACTTCTTGGATCATAAAACGTATGTTCAGCTTTTGTAGGTACGGCCAGTCGTTTCATGCATTTGTACCCATTCACACTCCCTTAGAAGTAAACAAGAGTGCCAGTTGCTCTGGATTCTTGGTGTCAGTTTAAAAAAAACGTGGACATTCTGCTATCACCTGTAGGTGATGATTTCTTATTGTGGTTTTAATCAGGCTTTCATGGGTAACTAATTGTCCATTGAATGTGCCCTTTTGTGAAGTTCTCCTTCAAGATTTTATCCACTTTGGGGGGTGGGCGCTCTGTCTTTTTCTTATTGATTTTAGGACTTCTTTATATATTCAGTACACAGGTTCTTTGTAAGAGACATAGCAGGGCTATGGATTTTTGTGGAAAAAAATCCAGCCATAAATGCCTGTATTTTTTATAGTACATGGCTGGATACTTTCTGGACAGCCCTCATATACTGCAAATGCCTTCTCCTAGTCTGTTTGCCTTTTTACTCTCCTAATGGTCACTTCCGATGAACAAGCACCCTTGATTTTAAAATAGTCTATTTTACTAGCCTTTTCCTTTATATTTAGTGTTCTTTGTGTTTTGTTTAAGAAATCTGTGTCTGTCCATGGCCATAAATATAGACTCCTTTGTCTCATTCTAAAATCTTTCTTGTTTTACTTTGCATATTTAGGTCTGATTCTCCTGAAATAGAGTTTTGAGTATGATAAGTATGACTCTTGAGTAAGAGTCAGTGTCCGTATTTTCCATGAGGTTGTGCAATTGAGCTTATACCACTTATTGACAAGACAGTTTTTTCCCCACTATGCTGTATGGTACCTTTGTCATAAAGCAGGTGACCGTATAGGTTTGGTATCATCCAATTTGTTATTTGTATCATTTAAATCTTTAGATATCCTTAGTAATATTTGTGTCTGTTTATATTATCAGTTATTGGAGATGTATTTCAAAACTTTGCACTAGGGGGATGCTGGGATAGCTCAGCTGTTGAGTGTTTGTCTTGTAATTGTGAGGTCCAGGGTTCGGTTTCCAGCCCCAGCCTATGCAGACCCATATGTTAAACTGCGGGTCAACTGGTAACTGTTGGGATGGCTTGGTGGGGAAGGCTCTCACTTCCCAAGTGGGAGGCCCCCAGTTTGCTTCCTGCCCCATGTGGCCCTACATCCACCTGTATGCAATGAAACCATGTCAAAAACTAATGAGGTACAACTATGGAGACTGCTCTGGCCCCCTCCCCCACTTCTCTCTCTCTCTTTCACTTTCTCTCAAACAATAAAATAAATCTTTAAAAACAAACAAAAAGTATTTCACTATGGTTATGGAATTGGTTATTTCTCTTTTTAGTTCTTACAGTGTTTGAGGCTCCATATTAAGCTCATTGAAATTTAGTATTGTTATATATTCCTGTTAAATTGACCTGCCACCTCGCCTCTCCTGCCCCCTATAATTATGAAGTGTTATTCTTTACATCTGATCTTCCGGTTTTAATGTTTATTTGATCTGTATTAGTAGAACTACAGTGTTCCCTCGCCACTTTGCGCTTCATATCTTGTGGCTTCAGTGCTTCGCGGGTTTCCCCAAAATATTCATCAAAAAATAAAAATGAAAAAATACAACCATGTCGGCAGCCACATGGCGGAAAGGAGCGTTGTTTCATGTGGATGCGCGAGAGAGAAGGATCCCTGCCTGTCAAACAAAGAGATGAGTTGACTCAGAGTCCATCCCACGGGCTCTCATAAAGGCGCGTGATTGGTTCCACCAACACAAGACTCTTCT
>PVKE010001374.1:78490-102282 GCA_004027555.1 Craseonycteris thonglongyai
ATTCATGTTTATTACTGTATAAGGTTTTGTAATTAACCTTATTAATTAGCACTGACACGTTTAAGTAAATACGTATACTGTTGTCATTTTTGTCTTAAATGAGTAAAGTATGAATACTGTTTACATATTTAAAACATTCTTGTACCCGCATACACGAAAATTCCTAGGGGCAAATCCTACTTCGCGGTTTTTCAGCTTTTGCGGAAGGTTCTGGTCCCCATTAACCGCGAAAAACGAGGGATCACTGTATACCATTCTTTAAGATAGCCATTTATCTTTTAGTGTTTTTATGGATAATTTTCCTATCTTTTTACTTTCAGTCTTTCTGGGTCCTTATATTTATATCTCTTGTAAGCAACACACACTTATACGTATCCAAATTCCTCATTTGTTTTAATTGGAATATTTAGTCCATTTCCAGTTTGGGGCTCTGATAAATAAAATTGCAATGATTATTTGTATACGAGAGTTTTAATGGATACATGCTTTTCTGTTGGGTAAACATCTAGGAGTGAGCTTGTTGGATCACAAGATTGGTATATAATTTTATTGTTTTTAATTAATGCTATTGAAGTATAATTTATGTACAATAAAATAAGGAGATGGAAAGCATACAGTTTGAAGAATTTCAACAAATGGAAGCGAGGCAGTAGAATTTGCCTTGCGATAGTTGCTGGCTGCGCTAGGTGCTCCCCGCTTGGCTCATCTTGCATAGATCGCGCAGCCACCGGGCAGCTGGGTTCCAATATTACGCCTACTTTACCTGTGATGTAAATGACCCATGATGGGTCTCTGCTCCAGGTCTTACTTTCTGACTCCTCCACCACACTGGCAGCTCTATGTGGGCGGAGGCTGTGTGGGTTCCGGTCTCCAAAAGATTTCCACTGTCCACTGTGGCCCGAGCTCTTCCTTGTGGTCATGAGAGTGGGGAGTAAATGAAGGCATGTGTGCAGGACGCATCTTTGCTGGGTCTCGAGAGTGAAAAGAATCAGACCTCGAGGGGTAACCTGTGAGTGGAAGGCAGGCTGGGAGGAAGTGCAGCGAAGAGGCCCCATGGAGTGCTGTGAGAAAATCTCTGAACGGTAGATTCATTAGGTCCCTCATGGCTTTAATGACCAGGGCGGGAGGAGAGAAGTAATAGCGAGTGACATTTATATAACGTGTTACAGTTTACATAGCTCTTGCCTGTGCATTACCTCACTGGATCCGGAAGGAGCGTAGGGTGGGGTTTCAGCACGTGGCCCCCAAGTTTGCCTGTCTGAGTATGTCCTGGTTCCACCACTTAACTGTGTGACCCTGGAATATTTATGCTCCCCTGTCCCAGTTTTCTTACGTGTGCAGTGAAGACACCGATAGTACTTTTTGAAGCAGAGATTTGTTGTGATGATTAAACAAGGTAGGCCATGCCCATAAAACACTTAGAATCGTGCCTGGAGCACAGTAAACACTAAATAAAAGTTGGCTGTTATTACTTAATCCTCTCAATAGGCCCTGGAGATATGTAGACATACCCCGTTTTATGAGCAGCAGACGGGGGCTCAGAAGCACACAGTGACCTGTCTGATGTCACAGGGAAGAAGTGGGGGTGGGGAGGCAGGGCTTAGACCAGATCTGTTTGACCCCAAAGCCCTGTCCTTTCAGCTCCTTCATGCCACCTCCGCTGACATGCACTGTGACCAGGCTCGCAGGTGGAAGTAGCGTCTGCTGCAGCTGGTCGTGCCGCGGGCTGTTGAAAAAGACCCCTTGTCTAGATGCACTGAGATCCCCATGAAGGAGGACAGCCAGAAGGCACTCTCTACCGGCCGGCCGGTGTATGAGGGAGCTATAAGTGTCGTCATGATCGATACTTCAGCAAAGTACTCAATGTTTCTTCCCAGCACCTGTCCCTTTAACAGCACCCTGATTTCCCGTGGAACCGCCACTCCCTACTCCCTCCCTGCTTAGGATCATCCCTGGCTCAAAGGACCCGTGTGTGAACAGGGCCTGGCCCATGTGAGTGCTGTGACCCTTTAGCTGTGAGGCTGAGCTCAGAAATGGGCACGTGGTCTAACCTGAGAGCCTCCAGGCTCAACAGCAGGACTTGGATCAGGGAGGAGACCTGCCCTTCTTCTGGGGAGGGGAGGGGATCTGAGATAGCCTGGAGCTCCAGGAGCCCGCTTGCCACCACAGGGAGGGCAGCCTGCTTGGGAACTGGGCCAGGCCAGAGGCGAGCAGAGTTGAGAGATGGAGAGACTGAGGCTAAGTCCAGTGTCCCTGGGACTTAACTGGGCCTGAATCGAGATCTACCTGGGCGGTTCTGTTCTGCTCTGTTCTCTGAGCACCTACTAGCTTTCTAAGCACTGTGCTTTACCGTCATGATGTCCTCTTACTCTCCTAGGAGTTGCTCAAAGCAGGTGGCAGCAGCCCCATACGACAGAGGGGGAGGAAACTGAGGCTCTGAAGGCTGACGTGATTTGGCCAAAGCATTCATGCAGGTGACTTAGGTCCTTTTGGCTGTGCGGGGCCAGGCCGTGTGGGAATAAAGCTCTGGCCTCACTCTTTCCCTGCCCTCGGGCGGGCGGGCGGGCAGGGCTGCATTTGTTCTTGGAAATAAGATATCTGGGGAAGGTTCCATCCCTCACGGCCCGCCATCATCCTCCTGACAGCCAGATTCGAACAAACTAGATTTAGTGCGTTTCACAATTTTGCTGACCAGATCTGTGGATTAAGGGAAGAAATTAAATCCACATTTTTATTTGACATCATCAAAAATATGACAGACTGGGACGGACCTTCCTGATCTTGGAATGATTTCAGTGGAGCCCAAGCTCCTGCTTCTCGGGGATGTTTCTTTTATTTTTTAATTTGAATTTGAGTCTCATTCAGACCTGTGGGAAGCCTGGTTCTGAATCTTACCCGAGGCCTGGGTTAGGTTGGGCCGCAGCCCCCATACTTGAGATGTCATTCTAGCAGGAAGGGCTTCTCTCTGTACTGACCCCTCAGCCATCTCTTGTCGGTTTCCCCCACGATTTTCCCTGGCCACAGCCTAGTTTATTTTCAGTTCCAGCACTTTTTGACAATGGGATGAACAGATTTCCATATTAGTGCCAACTCCAGCGCCCTATCCCTCCTCTGAACTCTTAGGTAGGCCAACAAATATAAGCTCATTTGGCAATTAGGTGCCTTTGGCTCTTCACTCAGTGCCTTTTAAAACAATGTAGAGATTTCATTTCCCCTGTTTTCGCTTCTTGGCTTTACAGTTGAAAGACAAGCTATATGTGGGCCGGGAATGTGACTTCTACTCTCTCTGTATGTACCTGACGTGAAATAGCATGCAGTGATTACTTATTATCTTCTAAATGTAATTGGCATTGGTTACTTAACATTAAGACTAGAACTTTTTAAGAGCGAGATGACGTATCTTGGCTGGGCTTGACAGATGGGAGGCTCGTTTTGTGCAAGGGCTTCAACGCCAAACAGGCTGGGTTTGGAATCCTGGCTCCTCACGTACTGATTGTGTGATCTTAACAATGATGTAATCTCTTTATGCCTCAGTTTCCCCTTCCATAAACTGGGAATGACAATAACACTCGACCAAGCCCCTAAAACAGAAATATAAGGAACATTCTCTAAATACCTGCTGTCACCATTTTATGAGTTCGTCTCAATAAGCCTTATATTCTTAAGAAATACATATGGCTAACACATAAGTGGACTTCACCTAATCCAATGTTTGGCTAGAGGATCACATTCCTATCTTTAAAATATGGGTGATCTGAATGATTGAGGCCTTTCCCCTACTAGAGAAGCTGAAGGAACAGAAAGGGAGCAGACCCAAAACAAAACAAAATAAACACAGAATGAATCAATATCAGCAGGAGAAGTGTCTGGGGTGGGGGGCGGGGGGCATTTGGAAGGCTGCCAAATAGATCTAGTAAGTAGAAGAGCTAGAGGAGAAAACCATCCATTAGTGTTAATTAGAACGTGTGCATTGTTTGCGATGCTGACCTCATGCTCCAGGAACCTAAAACAAAGAAGGGAGATGCGGATAACTGAGTGGTCCTGACCTTTCTCCAGCTGGCCACTTTCCCCTTCACAAGACCCGGCCTGTCTCCTCCATCCTGCCCTCAGGATCAGGACCTGAGTCATGGCTCAGGTTCCTGTTGGCTGAAAAGGGAGGGAGTTCCAAGGTCTGGGGAAGAACTATTTAGGCTCTTCTTCCTCTGTGACATCCTGCTGGTGAAGCTCTCTGCCTGCATCCTCTCTGCCCTACTCCATGCCATTGTCCCCTCCTGGAAAGTTACAGTGGCCTGCCACGTGGTCTCCTGGGTTCCACGCTTACACTTCTCCTTCTTGGAAATGGCCTGGTCTTGACCTTCCTACTTTTTTTGGTTTGTTTGTTCTGTTTCCCCCACTAGCCTATAAATGAGATGTCTTGCTCACCCGCACCTGGCACATGCGTGGTCCAATCAATACAACTTGATTGACTGCAAGGTGCTGGGAACAGGTGCCTTTTCAAAATAGTACCTTTCTCTCCCAAAGGGAAATCCACTCTGTGGAGGAGAAAGTGGGCCCCTCACTAGGTCAACTGGGCAACATTTCGCTAACCTCATTCAAGCGGTAACAGACTTCAAAGTTATAAAAATGGGTTGTTTGCATGTTTCACACCCAGAAGCAGAGAGTGAAATGTTCCCTGTTAGGCTGATTAGCTCACTTGTGGTGACTCTGGCGGTCAACCCCCTCCTGTCTCATTCTTAAAGATTTATTTTTATTGTTTTTTGACAGAGAGACAGACGGAGAGAAGGGGGTGGGCCCAGAGCAGTCTCCGTAGTTGCACATCATTGGTTTTTCCACATAGTTTCATTCCACAGGTGGGCGGGGCTGCACAGGGCAGGCACTGGGCTGGGGTCTCACCCCGGTGAGAACCAAACTGGGGGAACTCCCCAGTTCAGCACATGGGTCCACATGGGCCGGGGCTGGGATTCGATCCTCGGTCTCTGGGGCTGCAAAGCGCGTGTTTAACCCACTGAGCCATCCCGGCTTCCCCTCGTGTCTCATTCTTAGCAACTGTACTCAGCCTTTGAATGTTTGCCTCACACAATTATGCTTCTGTGATACTGCCTCTTGGGGCTCCGGGGTTGCCCTCTCTCTGGCATGTTCCACCTTCTTGACCCCCTTGGGAAATGTCAACGAGGTCATCACCGAGGTCTAGAGTCCCTTGTCTGGAAGTGGCCCTGGGCTGTGTCATGGAGGTAGTCGCTCTGTGCTGGTGAGCTCCATCCTGGGGATGGGGCATGGCCACCCCCAGCTCCCCCAGAGCCAAAATGAGGTGGCACAGAGCCTGGCTCGGCACAGAACGCCCCAGTTGCAGAGGTGGGCCCGTCCTATCCCACCCACTCTCTGCACTTTGACCTGGGACACGCAGACTGAGTCACGTGGTCAGCAGACATGGTTGGAAGGTGGGGAGAAAGGGGGCCTGTGGGACAAGGAGCAATCGGAGTTAGGACTCAGAGCAAGAATGGGGGCTGGGGAAGGGCTACCTAAAGGGGGAGGGGGCAAGAAGTTCACTGGAAGCAGGAAGAGCTGGGCAGGCACATGGGTTGGGGCAGAGACCAGAGGTGGCCGAGTCAAGGTAAGGGGAGAACACCTGAGGGTGGCTCTCAGATCCTTGTAGTGCGGGCTCCGGGGCACGTTGGTGGCTGCCCAGGAGTCTCAAGGACCTTCCTGTTCCGGTCTCCACCATCCCAGTTCCTGGCAGGCTCCTGATATCCGTGATGTTCTGGCTCCTTTGCTTCTCCCCAGTAAACCCTCATTGCCTGAGCCACCTGGAGGGGTTTACAGGCTCACAGAGCAATGAGACAGAAGGAACGACCATGGGCGGGTCAGGGGCCCGCACCTGCCTGGGCTGTCCCCAGGAGGTCCCCTGTAGGGACATGGGTGGTGTCTAAGAGATTTCAGGCCACTCACTTTTGGGTTCAAAGGCTCTGCTAATATCCACAGGTGTGGTCCCATTGTTCAAGAATCTGGGCTTCAGTTTCTTTTCTTTTTCCAGCTATCTCCCGGTTTTTATACGCATATACATTTTACAAAAATATCTATAAATGTATTTTATATGTGATATAAAATATGTGGGCCTTGTAATATAATATATGAAGGTAATATAAATACATATACGGGGACCTACCAAATTCCAGACACACTCTACGTAATGTTCTACTCTCGCTATAGCCCCGTGAGGCCAAGTTTATTCTCCCGATTCTCACTGATGTGACACTTTGTCTGAGAGGTTGAGTGATTTGGCACAACAGCTCAGGAAGGTGGCAGAGACAGAAGGCTCCCGACCCCGTGGCTGGCTCTGAAACTTGCACTGATCCCCAAGGACCAGAGTCCTGGGGCGGGGGCGGGTGGGGGCACTTCCGGGGAGCCCTGGTGTCTGCCCGATGCGTTTCGGTGTTCACGAACCAGCAGTCACACCGACAGCATCCTCAGTGTCCCGACTATTTTATTTTCTTGGCTGCCTTGAACTTCAAGTGTCAGGGCTTAGCCCTCCTGTGTGGAGCCCCTGGCAAGCCTGTGCCCATGCCCCTGGGCTTGCTCCCCAGGTCCCAGCCCTGGCCCCTCCTGGGTGGTTTCTGGGGGTGGAGCAGCGTTCCTCGGGGCGCTCCTCACCCAGAAGGGTGTCCAGCCATTCCTCCACATCTCGTACCAGCTTCTCCAGCAAGCACACCTCCTTCTCTAGCTTCTCCAGGAAGCCGTGCAAGTTCTCCTTCAGCCAGGTCCTGACGACCTGGAGGGGCTCTTCTGAGGGGTCGCTGGCCTGGCATTCGAACCCCTGAGAGGCAGGCACCACCGGTGCATTGTGAGCTTTCTTACGTAGGACCCCTGTGCTGCCGGTTTCAGGACGTCCCCTGGGCCTTTGCACATTCTATGCCTTCCCCCACCTTCTCCACCTGGCTGTCACCTGCTTCTCCTTTAAGACCCAGCCCACCAGCGATGCCTCTGGGAAGTCTTCCCAGCTTTTCTCAGCCACTCTGGGCATCCCCTCCGTACCTTCCTGAATATCTTACCTGGGAAGCCACAGAATTCTGGGGGTCGTTACATCCTCGGATCCTTTCTGACAC
This sequence comes from Craseonycteris thonglongyai, assembly GCA_004027555.1. Taxonomy (NCBI): domain Eukaryota; kingdom Metazoa; phylum Chordata; class Mammalia; order Chiroptera; family Craseonycteridae; genus Craseonycteris; species Craseonycteris thonglongyai. The sequence goes on from PVKE010001374.1 coordinate 85,591, forward strand.
CTCCCAACTTCTTCCTGAAACAGGCACCAGCATCCCTCTTCAAAAGGGCCCATGAACCGTAGTGAATAAACGTGGGGGGTTACCCCCGTGGGAGGAAGGGCGGAAGAAGACACGTGACAGAGGCCTCCTTGGCAGGTAACCATCCCCAGAATACTCCTCAGACTCCCACCTTCTCAGAGCCCAGAATGCTCACCTGACAGCCCCGCGCCCACATACAGCACCAAGACCAGCAACACCAACAGCGTCTGGGGGCAAGAAGAGGAGGGGGCCTGAATGCTGGCAGGCAGACAGGCAGCCTGCTGCCCCCAGAGGGCTGGGCCCGGGGCAGCGATGAGCTCAGCCTCAGAGCTTCACGTTATGCCAGTTGTCTCAGTCACGTAGGCAGAAGCCCCCAACACTGCAGAAATCGATAGCACGCAAGTCACTGACGTTGCACCGGCGATTTCCCTCCTCTCGCCCTGCCGAGGACAAAGGCCCACCTCTGTGCTCCTTCCTTGCCTCACTTTTACAAGTTTTGTTTTAAAGGTTCTTTCAGCAGAATCAGCTTTATCGTGGTCTATTTTACATACATTGAAATGCACACATTTCCGCTGTACGGTGTGATGAGTTTTGACAAGTGTCCACACGTGTGGACTACCACTCCCCCCAAGACATGGAACATTTCCATCATTCTAGAAAGTTCCTTCATGCTCTTTGTGCAGTCAGCACCCTCCTTAGCCTGCATGCCGGAAGGAACCACGAATCTGCTTTCTGTCACTCTGGAATAGTTGCCTGTTCCAGGACTTCCCACACATAGAACCGCCGAGCACACACACTCTTTTGTGACTAGTTACTTGTGCTCAACGTAATGCTCCTGAGATGTCCCCGCTTTCTGTGTTCAGTGTTGTTGACGAGTAACGCTGTCTCGAAAGACGATAGCACAACTCATCTCTTCACCTGTTGAAGGACTTCTGTTCTACTCTCACACATACAATACGAAGTTCTTAACTATGGTTGCTCTGCTGGATGTTACAGCCCGCCTCATAGGGTTTTAAAATTTTATTTATTTATTTATTTATTGTTTATGACAGAGAGAGAGAGAGAGAGAGAGAGACGAACTGGGGGAACTCCCCAGTTCAGCATATGGGTCCGCACGGTCCAGGACCGGTATTCGATCCTCGGTCCCCAGCGCTGCAAAGTGAGCACTTAACCCACTGAGCCATCCCGGCTTCCCCTCTCATAGGGTTTTGATGTGGATGGAACCAACGGGCTGCCTGATGGTGTTTTTTCGCTCCCTGGCGCTTAGGACAGGCTAGGACCTGGAGGGAACAAAGGTGAGTGCTTTTCAGAGAGGTGGGAGAACAGAGGTGATGGCTCTGGGCCCGGGAGGGGGCCGGTACCCACTGCTGGTGGCCTTGTGGTGTGCCTGGGCCGGCCTGGGCAAGGGCAGTTCAGGAACACCTGCTGGCAGCAGACAATCTGAGTTGGCAGTGATGGTGTCAGGGGCTCGCACAAGTGAACTGAGGATTAAGGCGGACACAGTATTGACTGACACTGAGTTTTCCCCAAACTCACCCGTGGTAGACGGAGCCAGATTTAATTTGACTTGAAATCATATATTTCTTACGTACCCAAGTTTGTGAAGCAAGATTTAGACCTGCTACCACAACAAAGATGAAAGATTGGCATAATTCGCCTCTCCCCCAGATCGCTCACTTTATATACACTAGCAGCTATAGCCTTACTATCAACTTCAAAAACAAAAATAAATTACATGGCTGCATCATGGCTGAGTCTTGCAGACACACTGATGAGTGAAAGAAGCCAGACACAAAGGTGCACACTGTTTGATTTCATTCCCATGAAATTTGAGAACATACACAACTCATGTATGATGATAGAAATCAGAATCATGGTTATGGGTGGGGTGTTCACTGGGAGGAGGCCTGAGGAGCCATCTGGGGTCCTAGAATGTTCTGTAGCTTGATCTGGGTGGTGAATGCCCAGGTGCATACACTCAAGGTGAAAGTCACTGCACTGCATACTTAAGATGAGCGCTTTTTTCTAACAATAGTCCCAGGAAATCTCATCACGGAAGACACATAGAACTGCGTCGTTCTCTATAGTGGCTGATTGGTATTCTGTGGTCTGACTGCTCTTCTATCTCTTTACTCCTCTGGCCACGTGCTCGACACTGATCTTTTTTTTTTTTTCCATCAGCATGCTCGCTGCTAGGTTTGTATTTTGTGCTCTGTGGAGGCAAAGGGGATGGGGGTGGGAAACAGAAACCAGGATTAAGTTTCAGTCTTTCTCTTGGTGTGGTCCTGGGGCCTGAGCCAAATCATTTCTTCTCTCTGAGCTTCAGTTTCTTTATCTGCAAAATGGATTTTGAAACCCACTGAGAGATCTTTCACAAAGGGGGCAAAGGACTTCGCAGTCAGCTCGATTTGGGAAATGCCACACTACGTAACGTTCAGTGAACTTCCTTGCCGAGGGACTTCTCAGAACAAGGGCCTGGGAATACCCGGGTTCCCCAGATCACAGAATTCTTCTGATGATCTCTCTACGAGGAGCATCCCTAGGGCTCGGGATTCGTGGAGCGCTTTGTCGGAAAAGCTACGGCGTGATGGGAGCCCCTCACGGCCCCCCTCTTGCTGTGAGGTCCAGTGTAAAGGAGGCATTGGCTCATGTACGGTTAACGAACACGTGAGTGAATCTTTTGAAAACCCATACAGATCAGTCATTCATTGCTCTGCTTCAAACCCTTCGAGGGCTCCTTAATGGTGGAATAAAACCCCATCCCTTCCACAGTGTGTGAAGCCCAGCTGACCTTGCCCGTCTCCGCTCATGTCCGGCTCGCACGTCTCCACCGGGGAGGCGTGCAGGGCAGGGGAGCCTTGCTAAGCGCCCTGGAATCAGATGGGCCTTGTCTCAGATTCCAGCGTGTCCTGGCTGTGCGGCCTTTTTGTCTGTCTGAGCCTCAGTTTACCCATCTGTGAATGCAGTCCATAACAGCTGCCTCTTGGGAATGTAGTAAAAAGCAGGAAGGCGTGTCTGGGGTGGAAGCCCGGGCTGGGCACACTAGGTGTGAGTGTTTTCCATTTTGACAAAAACCCCAGGTGGGGTTTGAATTTCAACCCGAAGAACAAACGTTCTAAGAGCTCTCCAATTCGGGCATATTAGCCTATTAATTTGAGTTCATTCACTCAGTCATTCCTCGTTATGCACCAAGCACCATTCTAGGCATTAGGGATTTAAAGCAGGAAACTAAGCAAAACCCCATCTTCCCTGGGGCACACCTTCTGCGGCCATGCTGGGAATGACAGAGGAGTGACAGTAATGGCTCAGGGACGAAGCGCCTGCGCTCCTGGGCCTTGTGCCACCGGGTCCGGTTCCAGCGGTTCAGGCTGAAGGCCTGTCCCTGACCTTGAGGGCCTTGTGGTCTGTCTAGGGAGGTAGGGGAAGCCCAGATGAGAGGAAAGCAGTGTGCACCTGCCCTGGGCTCACCTGCTTCTTGTCCTCACAGCGGCTCCTCCGTCTCTGTTCCAGGAGCTGGGCTGCCACTTGCCCCCTGCTGCCCCCCTGCGGGACCACCATGGTCTCCGGTCAGGCTGCCTGGATGGAACCAGGTAAACCCACCTGAAAGACAGATGAGCACACCCTCTTGCCCCCTCTCCTCCCAGTCCTGTGGCCACCAGGCATTGCTCAAGCAATGAGTTCTGATGTCACAGAAGGTGGGGGACAGTGAGGCCCCCACCTTGTCACCCTCCTGACTTGTAGCCCCTGTCCCTCACATTTTTCATATAAATGTAAAACACCAGAGAGAAGTGTGTCAGAAGAGGATGCGTCAGGATGATTTTTCTGAGCTTTTCCCGTCCACAGTTCCAAGTTTTTCATAGAATGTGAGTTTTTAAATACAAAACCATAAAAGCCATTTTCCACTGAAATTTTTATTGGTACAATTGTAGAGTCACATCAGTAGTAAGAAGAGATATAGGAGGTCCTGAGTACCCTTTGCTGCCCACCCCCTGCTGCATGGTGGCATCGCCTTAGTGCAATATCACCACCAGGGTATCGCCATCGATACAATCCATCAACTTTCTCCAGCTCCCCTGTTGTACTCATTTGTGTATTTACTTCCAAATAATTTTGTCACATAGGTAGGTCCGTGTATCCACCACGACAGTCAAGATGCAGAAGAACTCCAAAACCAGAGGGTCCATGTGTTGCTCTTTGATGGCTGACACCTCCCTCTGTCCCCCTTCCCCTCACCGTGCCTGACTCCTGGCTACCACCAATCTGTTTTCTGTTCCTACAATTTTATCTTTTCAAAAATGTCCTATCAGTGAGATCTAATAGCATATGACTTCGGAGATTGGTTTTTTTTTGTACTTAGCAGAATTCCCTGGAGGTTTTTCCAGGTTGTTGCACACATCAGTAAGTTTGTTCCTCTTCAGGACTGTGTAGTATTCCACGAGATGTATACACCACAGTTTGTTTAACCATTCACCCACTGAAGGACACTTGGCTGTTGCCAGTTTTTGGCTCTTACAGATGGACATTCTTAGGTTTTTGCGAGAACCTAAGTTTTCATTTCTCTGGGATGCCTAAGAGGGCACTTGCTAGGTTATACGGTAAGTGCATGATAGTTTCGTAAGAAGCTGTTAAACTGTTTTTGCAGAATGGTTGCACCATTTTACATTCCCATCAGCAATGTCTGAATGATTTGGTTTGGTCCCATCCTCAGCAGCACTTGGTGTTTTCTTTACTCATTAGTTTAGACAATTTGGTAGGTGAATAGTGATAGCTCCTGTGTTTTTAACGCAGTTCCCTGGTAGCTGTCCAACATGAGGGGGTGCTTATTGGAGCTCTGCATCTCCTCTTCAGCGAAATGTCGGCCTGTCTCCTGCCCCTTTTCTAATAGGAATTTTTTTTATATACAGTTGAGTTTGTGCATTCCTTATATATTCTTTTTGGGTTATATAGTTTGTGTCTATGTTCTCTCATATGATGTTTCTTCATCATCTTCACATGAACTTTTGCAAAGAAACATTTTAATTTTGATGAGATTGAAGTTATCAAATTTTTTTTTTAATAAAATGTGGGTTGTGTGTGTCAAGTCTAAGAACTCTGCCTTGCTCCAAAAATCCCTAGAAACAGATTTTTCTTTTATTTTTAAAACATTTTATAGTTTTATGCTTTATCCAGTGAATAATCCATTTGGTGTTAATTTTTGTATAAGGTGTGAGGCTTGGATTTTTTTTTTTTTTTTTTTTTTGCCTGTGGATATTCAGTTGCTCCAGTAGCATTTGTTGAAAACACTGTCCTTCTTCCTTTGAATGACTTTTGCTCCTTTGTCAGATTGAGCGCATTTGTGTGGGTTTATTTATGAGTTTTCTGTTCTGTTTCATTGATCTGCATATTTATCCCTACATACTATCTTGATTACTGTAGCTGTACAGTAAGCTATCCAGAGTGATTTCTCCCACTCTGTCCTTCTTTGCCAAGATTGTTTCAGTACTTCTAGGGCTGTTTCTTTTCCAAGCTTTAGAATAAGATGTCTATCTATGAAAAACCTTGCTGGCTGAGATTTTGATAGGAGTTGCATTAAACCTACAGAGTTGACATCTTTATTACGTGTGTCTTCCACTCCACAAACACAGTGTGCTTCTCCATTTATGTAGGTCTTCCTTTGCTTTCTTTTATCAGCATTTTGTAATTTTTAGTATACAGATCTTACATTAATTAAGTGTATACTTAGATATTTTATTTATTTGGACCTCTCTCATAGTTAAAAAAAAAAACCCATCTACCAAACAAATTTCATGTGTTAAGAAATCGTCAGTTTTCCCTTTTTATGAGTTAATTTTCCCAGTTACACGTACACAGCTTCTGATTAGTACTCAGATAACTTTTATTTGTTGTTCACTTACTAGCCTAGGCATTTCACCAGTTTATTACATCTTTTCTAGGCTATAAATCTATAGGTAGCTGGGGATTGAACTTGTTTTACCATCCATTGTATCTCTAATGCCCATTAGGCAGTCCATTATTAATATTTGTTAATTAATAGCAGTAAAAATATTTAATGTCTGTGGGTTCTGAGAGGCCATGAACCCTGGTGAGTACATTTTTGTATGCATAGTCCTTGGCTCAGTAACTTTATTTTTTTTATTTTTTTTATTTTATTGTTTTTGACAGAGACAGAGAGAGACAGAGAGAAGGGGGAGGGCCCAGAGCAGCCTGCACTGTTGTATGTCATGTAGTTTCGTTTCACATAGGTGGGTAGGGTTTGCGCAGGGCAGGAACTGAACTGGGGGCCTCCCGCATGGGAAGCTCACCTCAGTTCAGTATATGGGTCCATATGGGCCCGGGCCAGGATTCGATCCTCGGTCCCTGGGGCTGCAAAGCGAGCGCTTAACCCGCTGAGCCATCCCGGCTTCCCCTCAGTAACTATTTGTTGAGTGGGTAAAGCAGGTGGTGTGATGTTCATTTCACCAGTGAAGAAGCGGAGGCCCGGGGAGGCTCAGGAAGGATGCCTCAGTGGCTCTCATGCCCTGCACCAGCCCCCATGCTAAATGCTTTCCGCACATTGTCTCCTGCAGCCCTCCTCACTGCCCTGAAAGGTCAGGGCCGTCAGTGTCTCTGTCTGGACGTTATCTTCCTTATTCAAGGCCACACACCCTGCCAGGGGTCTCAGCGCAGGTCCATTTAACTCCGAAGTCTTATAGGTTGCCCTGAGGAATTAATGCAAGTTTAGCTGAAAGCAAAGAAAACTGCCTTCCGTGGTACCTGTTGTGGCTCTATCATGGGTAAGTGGAGGTGAGATTTCCATGAATCTTTTTAAAATACCAGAAGAAGCTATGTTCCCTCCTTCCTCTCCTGCTCCATGACTGCCCCAGGTCGACACCCAGGGATCTCATGCAACCTCCACCCTTTCTCCTACCCCCTCTCCTGCATGTCCCGATTATCGTCCACAGCTAAGCTAGTCCAAGTAATGACTGTGTGTCCAGAGCTGGGCAAAATGCTTTACATGTATTGGCTCACTGTATTATTACAACTCTAGGTGGTGATTAACATGACTATCCCCGTTTTACAGATGGGGAGACTGAGGCTCACTCACAGTGATTACCTCCCGTCCCTGACGCGAGGCGGGGCTGAGCTCTGAATGCCATGGGTCTGATCCCAGCAGCCAGGCTCTTGATTGCGACCAGAAACTGCCTTTTCCATGGGAAACTCAAGGCCAGGAAAAGACAGGCACCTGCCTGAGGTAGCTGGAGAAAAGGGAGCCGACCTCAAGTCTCTTGCTCCCACCTGGGGGCTCTTCAATCGGCCATTTGCGTCATGTCCGTGGTCTTGCAGTGCTACTGGCCTCTTGGGCTTTACCTTACGGAGACGTTTTAAATGTCAACTCCGGGACTGCTCATTAAACTAATTATAGGCATTGAAAGTAATGAATTGCAGTCATGGAAAGAGAAGACGACCAGAAACATTTTCTGGGAAACCCAATGGATTCTTCCAGGAAACTGCTTGAGGAGTAGTGATGGAGGGGGAGCTTCAGGGATTAGCCGGGAAGGCCATTTTCTGGGAATTCGGCCTCAGAACAAGGAAGAGCTGCCCTGTCTGGCCCTCACAGAGCATGCTCAGAAACCCTTGTGGGCGGTGGGCTGGGGGCGGGCCTATGCCAGGTGGGACGTGCCCCAGCCTCCCACACGCGCTTCTAGTCAGATGCAAGGGAAACTTGCATTTGTAGCTTCGTAGCGTTGCTGAACAAGTAGTAAAATGGGGGGAACAAGCCGGCCATCCAACAAAAGGCCCGGTGGGGTCTGTGGCACATTACGCATGCCTACACGGGCCAGCCACTTGTGGCCATGAACATGTGAGGTTCCGTGTTGCAAGATCTGATTTTTTTTCAAGGGAATCTAGAAATTCAGTCTTTTTGTGCAATGTCCTAATTTGTACATGTTGGCAACAAATTCGACTTTAGGGAAAAGAATATACCGTGTGGGTGAAGTGCGGGCCTTTGGTTTATGAACTCTGATTCTTTATGTGTCTTTGGGGCCCAAATAGGGCTTGTCCCTAATCCTCACAAAAGCACTGTCACGTGAGGGTTCTTACCTTCCATGGCAAGCAACAGAAGAATTAGACCCTGTGGCTAACTGCAACCAGAAAAGGCACAATTTGGGGGGATGTCCAAAGGGAGCCCCTGGAACTGATGGAGTGGCTGAGGATTTAGAGATGCTGGCTTCTGTAGACACTAGAACAACAGACGGCGGATCCCAGGGACGGTCGGAACTCAGCACTGTCCAGTGGAGCAGTGGTGGGCTCTAGGGGTTTGGATTCTAAAGCTGTGAAGGAATTCTAAATTCTCCTGGTGTCTGCATTCACAGCCTAGGGCTTCAGCCAACAGATTGTCATGAACTGGGTAGCTTCAAACAACAGACACGGATTCTCTCACAGTTCTGCAGCTCAAAAATCCGAAGTATGGTCACTGGGCTGAAATCAAGTCTTCAGCCTGGCTGCATGGCCTCTGCAGGTTCTAGGGCGAGTCCATTCCTTGCCTATATGCACTTCTGGGGGCCACCAACACTCCTTGGCTTGGGGCTGCAGGTCCCGAAGCTCTGGGCAGGGGCAGCCACAAAGCCAGGGGATGGGGCTTCTTGCGCTTGTGCAGTGGGAGGCAGGACTGTGTTATCCCCTCAGCGTGAGACTCACATTATGGGTGCTTCCTCCCAGGGAAAGAGGGATTTGGGGTGCGGAGCAAACCACTGTTGGCTGACCCCATCTCCCATCTGAGACGGAGACCCAGCTCAGATAGACGGGGTCATGCCAGCACCATGAGGACGCACACTTTCTTGCTGTCCTCTGCGGCGTCCACACGACGTAGCACAATGCCTGGCACTTAATAGGGGCTCGATAGTTGTTAACAGCGTGCTGCTTCCACAGCCTGTGTTCTCTCCCTGCTCCTGCAACACGCGGTGCCTGGGACGCCAGACGAGTGAGGGGCAAATATATACATTTACACATGGCCTTGGCACGTGCCTGCCGCTGGGGAGCGGGCCACACCAAAAACACTCCTCTCCACGCTCCATTAACCGGAGGGCTCAAAGAACTGTGAACAGTGGACCAAAAAGGAAAAAAAAAAAAGTGAGATTAATTTATGAGGCGTTCTGCTGCCTGGATGGCTCATTGCATACCCGTTTTGGCAACATCACTTCGTAATGTGCTTCTAGACTTACTGTACTTCGAAATCCAGGGGCTCTTTTGTAATCTGCCAAGTATTCCGCCGTTATTGTTCTAGGCACCTCGTGTTGGTCATTGGGCTAATTTATTTCAGTCGGAATTTCAGGACCAGACACAACTCTTATTACTCACTGCTTCGAAGAGGGAATAAAAGAGCAATTGATATTTGGAAAAATGAAAAATATGTCCAGAATACTTCAGGCCCCGAGGCCAAGAAAGGAAAAAGAGGCGGGGAGGGGGACCGGGAGGGGGCACTACGGCGGGCGGGCTCACCTCGTAATGCACTCTGTCGTGGCCTGTCTCGCCGACGTAGAGTCTAGAATGTCTGCAGACAAATGAATCAACGACAGCGCTCGGAGAAGGGCCTCAGACACCTGGGTCCTTCTGCACATGACTTCAGCCACCACCTGCAGGAGCAGGGTTGGCTGCGGAGAGCGCCCGCCTCAATTAGCTGAGCGTGTTACACAGTGTAGGGCTTTGGGGTGGAGGCTGAGGGAGCCACCTCTGTGCTGTTGTTGAATTCCCAAGGCTGCTTGCTCCCGAATCCAAGACTCTTTGCAGACAATTAATTTACTTGGGAATAGAATTCTGAGACGTGGCTGCCTGGTCACTTGCTTTCAGAAGCACCAGGATGCTAAAGAGGGAGAGGGGCCCCACTGTGGAGCATAGCAGTGACCAAGAGACGTCCTTGAACTCCTAGAAGTGGTCTCACAGGAGCTGGCAGGACAGCCGTCTCTTCTGCTGTGTGAGATCTGGTGTGTGTCAGGGTGACAGCTGTGACTTGGCCCCTGGAAATATTGTTTGAATGGCTTTTGACAGCCAGAGGGGCTTCTGCAGATACAGGAGAGGTGGGTGGGGTGAGCTCTGTGCTGGCCAAAACATGGGCTGCAGAGTGACGCTGTGATGTGTGTAGTACACTCGAAGGGTGTCAGCACTCACCTTGGGCTTTCTTTAAAGACACTGTGAACTAAGGGTTAGGGTCCCAGGCTGTTGAGCCCAGCAGTCCTGAGAACAAACCTCACCCCTGTCATGTATTCACTGTGAGACCTTGGGCTGCACACTTGACCTTGTGAAGTGTCAGTTTCCTCTTCTGGAAGGTGGGGCTCAAAATACCTGCCTCCTAGGGTTGTTGTAAGCAAAACCAACCAACCAACACCAACCAACCAGATAATACGTGTAAAACTCTTGCCCAGCAGTGATCATCATAACTGCTCCCTTTTATTACCTGTTTAAGCACTTAGGGGTCCTTGCAGCCGTTCTATGGGGTAGAAATGACTACAGATAGGAAACTGAGGCAAAGGGCGCTGAAGGGCTTCCCCTCAGGCCACACAAAGAGCATATGGATTCAGGCCCGTCTGCCCCCCAGAGCCTGAGTTGGTACCATCTGCGGCGTGACGTGACGATTAGGGGCTGAAGCAGGAGCACTCGGCCGGGAGTGTATGTTGTCAAGGAGGAAGCCGGGTCTGTTCTGGCTGACTCTCTCCCTCTGTGATGGTGTATACAGTAGTCCTTCCTTACCCATAAAGGACACGTCCCAAGACCCCCTAGTAGATGTCAGAAACTACGGACACTATTAAACCCTGTAGGTCCTATGTTTTTTCCTGTACTTCCATACCTTTGCGCTTGAAGGAAGCATCTTATGGCTTCTCTTTGGTACATCCAAATGACCAGCATCAGTACTCTTGGTCTTTGAGGCTATTATTAAGTCAAATAAAGGTTACCAGCACTGAAATTTCCCGGCGGCTGATTGGATCGGTGAGACGGCTACTAAGTGACTAACATTGTGGAGACACTGGACTAAGGGATGATTCACATCCAGGGCGGGACAGAGCAGGATGGCGCGAGATTTCGTCATGCTGCTCAGAACAGCACGCACGTTAGATTCAAAGCTTATGAATTGTTTATTTCTGGAATTTTCCATTTAATATTTTTGGGCCGCGGTGGACCACTGGTAACTGAAACCATGGAAAGTGAACCCGAGGATAAGGGGGGGACCACTGGATTGTAATGTGAGCAACGTGGATGGCCAAGGGTGGGTGGGGTCGGAAGAGCCTGTAAAGATGCTACAGACACGTGGAATTCCCAGCACACACGGCGTGCTGACTGTCTGTCAGATGAACGCGGCTGAGGGGGCGTGTCTGGGGTTGGCAACCAGCACTCTGAACCCAGCCTTGGGTTGAAATGGCTCCAGGATAAGAACAAGATTTGACATCCGTGTCTGGGATGTTTGTGGCCTGAGGATGCTGCCCCAGTTCAGACCGCCCATGGTCGCGGACCCCCTCACCCCCCGCCCCAGCCCCCGAGTTCTTTGCCCAGGGGTCTCCTGAGGAGGGCTGGGTCTGTGAGCGGTAGACTTGCCCCAGACCTGTGGGCTGGGAGCCTGGGGCCAAGTCAATAAAAACAGAGTGAGCGTGTAGACGCGGCCTGAAAGGTGGCTCCTGCAGCCCTTGAGCCAGGCTTTTTTTTTCAAGCTGTTTTGGGTTTCTGGCATTTGGGACTAAAGGGATCATTGACACAATAGCTGCATGTCAGGTTGTGCTTTTATAAGGAAAACCATGAAACCCTTTTCTGCGTCCAACCTGTTTCCTGGGCTTTGTGGATGAGCCTGGTAGCCCAGTTCAAAGGAGCCTTTGATGGGCTGGATGGCAGGGCAGGGCAGGGCAGGGCAGGGCAGGGATGCTGTGTCATGCCCTCCGGGAGGTGAACCCGAAGCAGCTTCAAGGGCGTGGGGCCCCGGAATCTAGTACACACAGGGGCACCCGGGGCCATGGGCGTGAGTGGGGCGGATGGAAGGTGAGCTGTGGGGCCGGGGACTCTTCTCCATGGACTCTGTGTAACCCTGCCTGGGTTCTTCACCTCTGCGTGCCGCCTCAGTTTCCTCATCTGTAAAATGGGGTGACTATGTCATTGTCCATGTCACAGGGCCATTGTGTCGAGGTAGGGGCAAGTGCGGGTTCTCCATGTGGGGTGGGGTGGGGTGCAGGGCGGCAGAACTGTATCTGCTATCAGTCCCTGACTTTATAAGAGCAGCCGTTATAGCAAAGCCTAAGAACAAGGCCGAGCTCTTGATTGTGCACACCTAACGAACTTCATCTCACTCCCAACTCACTACCGTCTCTGATAGCACTTTCATTTCACAAATGAGGACTCAGACACCAAGGTCCTAACCACCCAAAGCAGCGTCCACAGGGTAAACTCCCAAATAGGTGAATCTAAACTCCACTCCCACCTTCAGGCCTGGAGTGAACCCCACCTCCTGGGTGGGGCCTTCTAGCTTCAGGGCCTGCAGATGGATGGGTTACATTTTTTTAAACTGTCAATATTTAAAAATTGGGAGGCTTTACCTACACATCTAGATATTTCTGGTTTTATTTAAGAGCGAGGAGTCTGGCCGTCCTGACCCATGTTTCTGCATGAAGATACTGACCTTCAGACAGGGCAGGAACTCTACTGTGTCTTCCAGACGCCTTCGAGCTGCCTGAACCTGACACTCTACTTCTGTGTTTAATCACCGTGCCTGGGGTTACTAGCAAATACTTCCTGTGATATGGTGGCTGCCTTATGCTGGCTCTAGTACCTACATGGGGGAAATGCCCTCTCTGGCATTAGAATCTCTCCTGTCTGAGGTCTTGTACCAACCCCAGGGGCCCTGACCTGTGATTGTCTGCCGATTGGATGAGTGAAAGCAGGTGACAAACTCTTCTTTGAAGGGCACAGACAGAGCTCTAGGGAGGAATTCAGGGACCTCAGAAGGGCTGTGTCTCCATGGCTCTCCTGTCATGGTGGGGTATTGCCCATGACACCAATGCTTGGGCAGCCCCGCTGTGTACCGGGCATGGTGGAGAGCATCATGCAGACAGCTTCTCCCTGCGCTCAAACCACCTCCCCAACCCTGAGGTCCATGCCCCCATTTTGCAGATGAGCAAAGTTAAACTCAGGAGAAGGGAATTGGCCTAAGGTCAGACTGGCTCGCTGGTGGCAAAGCCAGGATTTGAACCCAGCTCTGTTGACTCTCACGTCTGACTCTTTCCACGCACACCCTGGGCCAACTCTCCACGCCAGGCCCCTCTCTCTGCCAAAGAGGAGACCTTTGCGATGTTTTGTGTCCTTGAAGGCAAACCAAAAGAATTCCCTACAACTCGCTGCTGGCATTTCAAGTATTGGTTTATGGGATTTTTGGTGAGAACGCATCCAGGGGCCTATCACCCTTAGTGAAATAGATACTTTTCCAATCAAAGAGTCAAACCAGAACTTGGCTTCTTAGAAAACCACTTGTCTGGAGTGCTTGCCAGCGACCAGACGGTCCCACAGTTCAGGTTTTTTAAAAACTGTCTCGAATGTATGGAGAACTCTTCGGGGTATAGGGTGGGAAAGTCCCATGTCTCGCTGTGGACTGCTCAGCTGGCTAGAGTCATGCCAGCCCTTTGGTGTGTTGTTCTCAGGAGTCTCCCTGCCTCCCTGAACCAGAAATGGGCTTTTATTTTATGGGACTTTTCTTTCATGAAACAAAAACAGCAATTAAAGAGAAAAACCTTCTATAAACAAGTGTCTATAGTTCTCGTTTGCTTAACTTTTTCCAACCTTAGGAAAAATTGGAACTGAAATTGTCTCCTGAAAGACAGTTTGGGAAGTATTTTCTTTCAGGTTCATTCAAAATCGTCACACCCCCTTCTCCACCCATTCCCGAATCCCCAAGTTTCCAATGGTCTCCACCATATCCTGGAGACTAATAATGCGGTGTGTTTTCATTATCTCTCCCCACAATTACAGGGACATGCCCATGACTTTGACTACATACCCTCCCCACCAAGTCTGGATCGAATCTGAGACCCCAAAGGCTTTGACCATGAGGACTGAGGAGGTGGGTTAATTCTGTCCAAGAACCAGTTGTGGGCTGGTTAGGGGTTGGTTAATCCATTCCAACCAGTCCACCGAGGCTGGTGAGCAGACATAACCTGTGGTTCCGAAAGGTTTCCCTTAACCCGTCCTGAGTTTTGATCTGAGGTTTGTACAAACAGAAATTATGTGTGGGGTGGAGTTCCGCCAGACGTCTCTGAGAAAACTCCATCTTACACATTTTCTTTGAGACGGCCAGACATAAATCTATGAGGATATCCGTCTTCCTAACAGAGTGGCTGGGTTTTATGGTTACTACACCCTGGTTAGATTTTAATGGATAAAATACTTGTGTGGGTCCAAGGAAAGGGCTAGTATTCCCTGAATAGCTAATACGGGTTTTCAAACAGAAAGGAACAACCAGTTTTTAAAAGTCAGAGACTATACACTACCAAGGGGAGAAGTGTGTGTGTGTGTGTGTGTCTGAACATATGAATGAAAGAATAAATTTAGGGATACAATTTCACTTCTTTTCAGGAAAAGCAAGCAAATTCTTCTGCCTGTGAAATAATAGATTAAGCTGGGTGAGGTTGGTTATTTCCATGTGAAAGTTAGAAAAATATGTATTTGTCAATGCAAATTACTCTTTTCTGTGCCCGTTTGAAAACTTATTAATCAGAATCAAGTGCCAGTTTCTTACCCATTATTCATGAGAGATCTACAATACTCAGTCTGCTTTTTTTTTTTTTTTAAAGATTTATTTATTTTGACAGAGAAAGAGAGAGAGAGAGATACAGAGACAGAGAGAGAACTGAACATGGGGAGCTCCCAGCTCAGCATATGGTTCCACACAGGCCGGGGCCGGGATTCGATCCTCAGTCCCCAGGGCTGCAAAGTGAGCGCTTAACCCACTGAGCCATCCCGGCTTCCCCTCAGTCTGCTTTTATCACCCCTCCCTCTCTTTCTTTCTCCCTCCCTCCTGTCCTTTCTCCATATCTTCCCTAATTGTTACACATATGTTTCAAATACCCACGAGTACCAGACACTGCCCTAGGTTCTGTGGAAGTCCATACAGAGACCAGCAGGGAAACCGAGTTTATTAAACTGTCTGAGCACAGGGGAACAACTCACGGACAGAATCTCATCATGTCTCAAGAGGGGACCTTAAGGAAGGACCCTTATGGGGACTTGGGGATGGAGGTTGAGAGCACTCTCTTGGGTACTGGGGACTCAGAGACAAATGACCCAGTCTGACTTCCAGGAGCCCTGAGTAGTCTGCTGAGGGTGGTAGCCTGTATGACCCTGTACGCAGATCACCCCACTGTACTTACAGCGTAAGTCTAATGGGAGACAGCAGGGGACACGAGGCGTGCCCCCGCCTGAGGTCTACACAGAGGGACTCCCAGGAAGGCCTCTAAGGGAGTCCAGTCTTGGAGGAACTTGCTAGTAGAGAAGGGAGGGGGAGGGTAGTCCAGGCAGGGGCCCTCGCGTGCAGCGGGGGGACAGGGCTAGCATTTGACGAACTGGCTGCAGGAAGGCAAAGCGGCGGAAGGTCTCAGGTGTCAGAACACACGGGCCCCCGGGGAGTCAGGGTAGGCAGCTCCAGTTGTGATGCGGGAAGGAGGTGGGGATGAACAGTCAGGCAGTGAATACTGCTGGAATTCAGGGGTCATCGGAGAGAGACCTGCAGGTGCTCTGGGCTAATCAGGGAAGGCTCCCAGAGAAAGGGAGGCGGGTAGCCCTGGAGAGAAGGAAGGAAGACAGTGTGTTCAGCACAGTTAAAATTCAGAGGACAGAAAGCACGGGGATTCTGAATGGGGGAAGCTGTGTGGATAAGCACGATGCTCACCTGTGCTGGGGAAGCTCACTGAAAACGCAGCTGTGGGCTCCTTCAGCTCATAGTGATTGAGCACCTACTGTGTGCTCCTGCCGCAGTGCCCAAAGGCAGACGAGGTGCCCCCTCTCGGGGAACTGACTGACTTGTTCAGTCATTGGATCAATCTATCTCATCCACGCACCCAACAGGAATCCACGTGCTCTGAGGGCCTACTCTACACACGTTCTCTTTCTTTTCTTTTTAAACCTTTTCAATGGAAACTAAAGTACAGGTCAAGAAAAGTCACACCAAACAAATGTTTATGTCCTAGTGAACGGTGATAAAGTGAACACTCTTGTAGTCGTACCCTGTTCAGGAAACAGGGCTTTGCCAGCCACTCTGTGGTACTCCTTGTGTCCTGTCCTGAATCCAAGACCCTCCCTCTTCCCAAAGGTAAGCAGTATCCCGACTGTCAAAGTGACTTCGTCCTCATTTTTCCTTTTTTTTTTTTTTTTTAATTTATTGTTAAATTTGATGAGGTTACATTGGTTGGTAACAATTAGATAGTTTACAGATGTACAAGTCCACATCACATCATTCATGCATCGTATTATGTGCCCATCACTCAGTATCAGTTCCCCTTCCATCACCTTATATCTAGTGCCCACTCCCACCTCCCCCCACAACTGTCCCCTCCTCCTCCCCCCTATCCTGGTAACCACCAAACCATTGAGGAGTGTGTCCATAATGCCGGTGTCCTATCCTGCCTCCCTTCCCACTCTCATTTTGAATGAACAATTAGTAATAATTAATTACTG